>CAUYQV010089063.1:0-13505 GCA_963574575.1 Galagoides demidoff
AATTTTAACATTGGAATACAGAGTCTTCTGTTTCAATTGCATATAACATCTATTTCACTTTTGAACTTCGTTAGCCACACTGTGTATATGGTATTTAACAGATAAGAGCATACGCTACTATACAATTGATTAGAGGCTTATCTTATTTCCCCACTTTAAAGTATTTCTTACAGAGAGAGAGAGAGAGAGGGAAGGAGGAAGGGGGATGGAGGTCTCAGAGTGTGACACACCTTTTGGGGGCAGGACACAATTGTAGAGGGAGTTTACCTAACAAATGCAATCAATGTAACCTGTTTTCTTGTACCCTCAATGAATCCACACAATAAAAAAAATTAAAAGAAAGAAAAGGAAATGTTTTAGAAGATTTAAATTGTGAGCACCTTTCTGTAAAAGCTAGACTAGAAAGAAAATCATCCATCAAAACCCATACCTGATGTTTATGCACGGCCAAGTCCAAACAAGATAAAGGGGTTGCGTGTTTGAACTCCATGCAAACAGTGGAGTTCAAGCCGTAATACTTAAGCACAAGTATGTGGGCAGCCTGAAGTCAGCATTACTCTTACCATTAGCTGTCTGCAAGAAACCAGACTGGCAAGAAAAGCTGAGATGGAGCATGAAGCTGGGACCAAAATAGCTGGGCTTTTGTCCCTTCTGTTTTGCAGTCAGTAATGATCACTGGTGTTATGTAACTTTTTTTTTCTAATTAGAAAAACAAATGTAAATAATACTAACTTTCAGGGCCTTGTTGCTATGAGATTACATACTTTTTCCTAGTAACAGACTGACCTAGATTAAATGCTTGTTAGAGAGTCAAAAGCTCTATAATCTCATGCAGAAATTCAGCCTGTCACTTAGCTATAAAAGGTCACCTTTCTGCCCTTAAGACATTCTAGGATATAAAAATATACAAGTGGGAGATTATAGCAAAAGACGACTTAAGTCTACTCCACCAGTATGCTGTGAACATTTTTAAAGATCATTAGATTATTTTCAAAAGAAGTTCAAAGCACAGTAAGTATATTCTTTACTCCTGTTTTTGATGAATATAATTTAAGTGTGCTGTGGAAGTTTCTAATTATAGGTTCAAGTGTATTGTGAGATAAAAAGGTTGAAAAACACTGGTCCATGCCCTAGGTAAAGCAAAGAAAAATGAAAAGATTAATGCCAAAATAAGAAAACTGATATTAAGATATTTATACTTACCAAGGTTCTGAACCAAAGCCATACCATGCCAGCTGTAATATCTGAAATCCCAGACCCAGTAAAATGGTGTTCTTATTTCCAATTGACCTCATAAGTAAACTCAAGACTATTGTCTGGAAAAAAGAAAACAAACCCAAAATGGTTTATCAGAATAAAAAGAAAATATTTGGTAACTTTTTAAAATTTCTAATACAGAAAGCTGATTATTACCACTTTTCTACAATTTGACTTTTAACAACAACTGCCTAAATATATCTGAGATCACTGGTCCAGGTGATATATAAGCAGATGAAAGAAAGATCTCCCTGCTGATACAGATTCAGACTGAGAAAGAAAACTGAAGATAAAACTTTTTTCTATTCAGTACATTTCTACCAGGACCACTTAAACCAGAAGTTGAAAATGGTAGTCACAAGATTCTAACTCATGATTTGGAGATCCCTATCATTTAATAGCTTTAAAGAAGTTTTTAGGTCTGAGTTACTCCAAAATGCTTATCCCCCCACCAATGAAGAAAAACTGAAGTAGTACAAGGATAACCCAGATATTATTTACCTAATTAATCTACTGTTGAAATCATGAAGCTTTTATAAATAGTAAATCAATTTAATAAGTATGATTTGGCAGACGGATGACAGAATCAATAAGAGTACGGACTTTGAATAACAGCCTGGATCATAACCTTGGCTCTAACTGTGTGGCCTGCGCAAGTCACTTCACTCTGAGCCTCACTTTTAGGATAATACCACCTATTTAAAAACCTTGTCATGTGAATTAAATGATATATATAAATTGCTTACTTACCATTGGGTCTAACACACAGTAAGCATTTAATAAAACAAAGTGCATAGGTTTTCTTGTGAGAAATTCAGCAATGATTTGAGGACATTAGATAATATTTTTTGCTATTCTAAATAAAATTTTAAATATACTATATAAGAAAATGTATAAGGTCAGGTGTGGTGGCTCATGCTTATAAATCCTAGCACTCTGAGAGGCTGAGGCAAGTGGATTGCCTAAGCTCAAGAGTTGGAGACTAGCCAATTAAGCAGGAGCAAGACCCCGTCTCTACTAAAATAGAAACATTAGCCAGGAATGGTGGCAGGCATTGGTAGTCCCAGCTACTCAGGAGGCTGAGGCAAGGGGATTGCTTGAGCCTAAGCGTTTGAGGTTGTTGTGGGCTATGACACCACAGCACTCTACCCAGAGTGACAGAGTGAGGCTTTGTCTCAAAAGAAAGAAAAGAAAAGAAAAATCGGCTGGGTGTTGTGGCACACTCCCGTAGTCCCAGTTTCTTGGGAGGATGAGGCAGGAGGATTGCTTGACCCTAGAGTCTGAGGTTGCAATGAGCTATATACAACGATACCACTGCTCTCGACCTGAGGTGACAGGGTAAGACTATGTCTTGGCGGAAAAATAAAGGTTGCAAATTAGTCTCCAGAAAGTAGAAAAAGAAGTAACTTAGCAAATCACTACTTTATGACAGCTGATATTCTAAAACTCAATTATGAAATACAGTAAGTTTAGAATTCCTTAAACTGAGACAAGTCTTAACGATCACAAATGTGCTGGTAAAAAGCAAATGAAGATTCTTTTAAGGATTTTTGAATTATGACTCATAGCTGTCTTCTTTAATACTTTTCACTTAAATCATGTGAGTAACAGATTGCGCTCTTTAAGACGTGCCTCCCTTGTAGAATTACACACTTTGGCAGCCACAGCCTCAGAGTGAACTCACCCAGAGCTGGCAGTTAACCAAACACAACCTTCAACTGAAAGAAACATTTGGCCACCCTTTCACTATTAAGCTGGTATTTTCTATTCTGACAAGAATGCTACACACTTTCAATTTTTATTGCCCCCAATCAAATGTAACCTGTATGATCTTATAATTTCCTTCTAAAGTAGTAAATATATCTTCCATGGCTTGTGGGTAAGGGCTGTGGCCAATATTATAAAAAATAACCAAAAGATTAGAAATGATTAGGATTCTAGTATCTTTTGATTTTATTTGTTGATTATCAGACTGGCTTCAATTAATTATGAAAAAGAAAACTGTCCCCAAAGCTCTGTGGCATCAAATTGCCTGGGAAGGACAAAGAACTATATGCAAAGTTAAATAACTTTTGAGAAACTGCTTTTAAGAAAAATCCTTAAATGTAGCAGTTTCATCTAAAAAGCTTGTGATTCCCTTTTATGGTACTAGGAACTCACTGAGGACACATTTGTTGCTAAATGCAACCCAAAAGGAAGGAGCACTGTTAAATAGAGATTTCACCCATGATGAAATACCTGCCACTTTAGTCAGGAGACAAGGAGAGGAAGAACCCTGACCAGCAAGGCCCACGTCGTGGGAGAGGATGAACTGGCCACGCGTCCTCTCAGGCACGCCAGTCTAAGGAAGCTGACACTTCTCAAGCATAGATCATGAGTATTACCAAAGATGCTCATAAAATGCACTCAACTCACACCCTTCATCCAACCCAGTGAGCCAGTAAGTACTCACTTTTAGAAATTGGTATCCTTCCTTTTGTGAGAAGCTATTCTCAAAGAATAAATCCCAATTCAATAAAAATGGCTCAGAGAGAGTAAGCTCCATTTCTATCTTATAGATGTGGTAACTGAGAAAAACTGAATATATTTTCTTAAGGCCTGAGTTATTAAAATTGAAAACAGAATTACCAATCCCTGCTTCCCGTGTCCTCCATACAGAAATAATGCAGCAGACCTGCTCTGTGACCCTCCTCTCATCCTGCTCCTTGTGACCTCAAGCCCTAAAGGACAGTGATACTTAATCACATGACATTCTACCTGGAAAACATGGATTTTCTTCTTGAGAGTGGGGACTTTTACTTACTTTTGTATCCCTACCTACTAAGTTCTTAAGTGTTTATGGAAAACATGCATGATTTTTAATGTCACAATATTCTCAAGTCAATAATGGAATAAATTACTTAATACAGTGTACCAGACAGAAAAAAAATTGGCTTCCCTTATTTAATATAATTTTCATTTTTAAGATAAGAGGACTGGGTCCCAAAGGTTAAATGACTTAACCAAGATGACAGAGCTGATTAACAGTTACCCTGATATCACAGTTTGGTCAGTGTGCCAATAAATATTTGACAGATTCCCAGTAAGTCCAAATAGGTTTGAGGACACAATGGTAAAAAAGTCGAAGTCCTGGTCAGCACATGGGCTACTTTCTAGGGGAGAAAAGAGTCATGAATATGCTTATCTCACAAGTAGGATGCTTCTAGAGACGCTGCTTGAATCAGGATCCAGGGAAGGCTTTTCTTTTTATTTCCTTTTTTTTGAGACAAAGTAGGCCAGTACAGAGTGCAGTAGTGTCATCATAGCTCACTGCAACCTCATACTCCTGGGCTTGAGTGATTCTCCTGCCTCAGCCTTCTAAGTAGCCAGGACTCTATGCTTGCACCACCACACCTGGCTAATAGTTTGCAGAGGTGGGGGATGGGTCTTGCTATGTTGCTAGGGTTGGTCTCAAACTCTGTGCTGCCTCAACCACTAAAAGAAAGTGCTGGGATTATAGGCGTGAGACACTATGCCCGTCCAGAAAGTAAGTTTAAACAGAAAAGAGACATGATTAAATTTCCATTTTATAAAAATTACTCTGCCCAGTGGAGAATGAAACACTAAGAGGGCAAAAATGAAGTGGAGACCAGAGGAAAGCCACTGCAATGGCTCAGACTGGGTTCCTGGTAATGAAGAGCGTGAGAAATGCTCTGATTCAGAAAATACAGTGAAACCTTTGTAGCTGACCACCTCTACGCTGCCCCCCTTAGGCTGACTTAATTTTCACAGATCTGACATACACACTTGGTAGGCCTAGCTTCTTATGTTGACCAGACTGTAACAGTCCCTTGGGTGGTCAATTTATAGAAGTTCAGAAGTATCATTTGATTGACTGGGTGTGGGCTAAAGAGAAAGAAAGGAATCATGAATGATGTTGAGGTTTCTGGCCCAAATAATCAGAAGGAGAACAAGAGCACTAGGGGGATGGAATCCAGATGTTAGTTGTGGCCGTGTTAAAACTGAGCTATCCACCCCATGTGTCACATAGGTATTGGCCTGGGGGCACATAGTTCTTTATATGTGAGAATACTAAGGGGAAAAATGTGTAGACCTAACTATATCCATGTCCTTCATGTGAACATTTATTTAGTGAAAGGGTTAGGAACTCACATTACCCCCCTAGGGCCAGCAAGTAATGAGGCCTATAGCAAACCATGGAGAAAAGGCCCCACGGGACAGCGCTACCTGGCTCCCACTCGAAGGGGGCCCCGTCCAGTGTTACCACATCTAATCATTTTGCAGGAGAAGCTATATATCCATAATTTCATCTAACACTTCCCAAGATCTAAATGTTACTAATTTTTAAGACTTTTAAAACGCTATGTAAAAAACCAAAGACTAAAAAAAAAAAAAAACCAATGACCTTTAATTTATCACCTGCTGGGTTATAGGCAATGTAGGATGCTAGAGGGACAGACATGAGTATGACACCTGACCTCAAAATCTACTCAGAAGTCCACTAGAGCTCAGAAACTACTGGGGTATAAAGATCAGAAATAAACACAGGAAGGAGCTATACTATGCTGGATTCTGTACAATGACAGAGATAAGCCCAAGTTAGTATGGGAAGCCAGAAAACCCATACTTAGGGTAGAGAAAAGTGAGACAGAAAATACAACAGGAACAAAGGCACAAGGATAAGTAAGAAATAAACAAATAGAGGCACAAATGGGCAGCTATTAGCAGCTCTGCGCTGCTGGGAAAGAGAGAGAAAGACACTGGTCTTTCAGTGCTTGAGAGATCACGGAGGGACAAGTCATTCTCCATTGTGAACTGCTGCATAAATGACAATACAAGATCCTTCTACTTTTGGGTCTATATATCTAATATTTATAGTTTAGCTCTAACAACATAAAAATGTAGTTTATCAAATTTTATATGCACAGTATATACATCTATTCACCTGGTTGTAAAGTCCAACTCATTTTTTCACTGTTATCAGTGTGACTTTTCATCTCAAGCACTTTGGTGCTTCCAGGTAGGCACCAAAAGCTAAATGGTTCCTCATGGACCTTATCCCTAGTGGACGGTGTGGCTCTGCTGGGGCGCCAGCTCCGCTGCTGAGGTGCTGCCTGCCTTCAGGACTCTACTGCTGCAGTCATCTTTCCTATAAAACCCAACCCTAGTGCCAGCAAGTAATGAGGCCTATTGCAAACCACAGAGCAAAGGCCCCACGGGACAGCAGCTACTTGGCTCCCACTAGAAGGGGGTCCCATACAGTGTTATCACATCTAATCATTTGGAAGGAGAAGCTATATATCCATAATTTCATATAACACTTCCCAAAATCTAAATGTTACTACTAATTTTTAAGACTTTTAAAACCAATAACCACCACGACTAAAGTTTATTAGTAAACTTCAATGACCAACCAACCACACCCCACGCCTCTACTCACACATCTGCCCTACCCAATTTTGCACTCGGAGACTCGTTTCCATCTTTTATACTTGCGCCAGGTGCCATCTGCTGAGCAAAGGAAAATGCCCCCTACAGCACCTTCACCCATCAGAGTCAGCAGTGTCACTGCACAAATTCATTAAGTGCCTACAGTTTCTATGATCAGTTAAGTATGAAATAGAACTAAGACTTTATAGCTATCAATCCTTTAAGTGTCATTATAGTAAATGTTAGCTTGTTCTCATCACCTAAATTTTAAAATATTAGCTAATTAATCTCAGTAATATGTGGAAAAGAAAATTAAGACCAGGCTAGGTGCAGGTGGTTCATGCCTGTAATCCTAGCACTCTGGGAGGCTACAGTGGGAGGATTTCTTGATGTCAGGAGTTTGAGGCCAGCCTGAGCCAAGAACAAGATCCCTTCTCTACTAAAAATAGAAAAATTAGCTGGGCATTATGGTGAGTGCCTGTAGTCCCAGCTACTCAGGAGGCTGAGGTAGGAGGATCCTTTGAGCCTAAGAGTTTGAGGGTGCTGTGAACTAAGCTGACGCCACTGCACTCTACCCAAAGCAAGAGAGTGAGACTCTATCTCAAAAAAAAAAAAAAAAGAAAAGAAAAAGAAAAAAAGAAAATCAAAGCAAAGCAGGGTTTAATCCTAGGATTGCAAAGTCAGGTTAACCTTTGATAATTCATCATGTTCTACACTTACTATTTGTACATTTTTCTTTGCGTTATACTTCAAAAAGATGCTAATTTGAAAAATTTTATATATAGGCTACAATATATTTTCCTCCAAAGTTGCAGAGCATTTATCTGATGGCTAGGAATGAGAAACTGAACGCATTTAGTTTTTCCAGATCAAGGATTTTCAGGATAAAACTGAAGTCAGAAGTAGCACTAACATTCAATGTCATGTGTATGTACATGCAGGGATATGGGGAAAGTATAAGTTTAAAAAAAAAATTAAGCTTGAAATTTATCAGTAAACTTCAAAAATTCATGAACGATGAGATCTGCAGAAGGAATCTACCCAAGAGATGGTGAACCATCCGCGGAGCCAATTACAAAACCCCTACTGGCCGGGTACAGTGGCTCACCCCTGTAAATCCCAGCACTCTCAGAGGAGGCCAGGGCGGGTGGATTGCTTGAGCTCACAAGTTCAAGACCAGCCTGAGCAAAAGCAAAACCCCGCCTCTACTAAATACAGAAAAACTGATGCAAGAGGATCGCTTGAGCCCCAGTTGGAGGATGCTGTGAGCTATGACACCTTGGCACTCTACCCAGGGCAATAGCTTAAGACTTAGTCTCAAAAAGAAAAAAAAAAAGGCCCCTACCTTCCATTTTCTTTAAAGAAGAACAATGAAAGTTGCAATCTAGGACTCTGGATCTAAGGTAGGTAAAAGGGTTCACTCAGAACAGATCATTATCAGAGAGTACAGAAGAAGCAAAGCCAAATAAGCAAGAAAGGGGAGGCTTTTTCACAGAAAGGAGAAAGACCCTGTGTGAGTGAATTATGGTCAGAGATAGTCTGGAGGCCAGGATGAAGAAAATTGCCTAAGAAAAGCCAAATTCCTAGGCTAATTAATACCTTATTCACCAAACAACCACTGTTTACCATCTGGGCCTCCAAAGACATATACTTTGAAGTTATTCCCTGCTGAAAATCCTCTAATGGCTTTCTACCTTACACAGGTCTTATGATCTGGCCCCTCACCGACTCTCGGACTTCACTTCCTACACTCCGTCCTCGTTCACTCTACTAGTGCCGTTACTGGTCCCTCTGCTATCCCTCACACACACCAGCTTCACTCTCTCAAGGTTTTATTTCTGTTCTCAATGCATGTAATTCTTTTTCTCTAGATATTCCCACAGCTCATTCCTTATACCTTCAGGTCTCTGCTCAAATGTTACCTTGCATCAAAGCAAGACCTTCCCCTGACCCATAACACTTTTCCTCTAGTTACTCTCTGGCCACTTTTCCCCTTTTCTCTTAGTTCTCATTGTATCTGATGTATTTATACCAACCTATTTCTTTTCTGTCTTATCCGACCAGAATGTAAATGCTACAATTGCAGGATTTTAGTTAAGTTCACTGCTGTATCCCCAGTGCCTGACACATGATAGGCATCCGATACATACTTATTCAGTGAATAAACTGACAAAACAAGGACTAACAACAGACATAAAATTCCTAACTTGATACAAGTCAAGTGTATACTCTAGTGTACATCAATAAACTGGCTTTTTGGTTTACACATCATGTATTGATTAATATATGTCCACCCCCAAAATACTAGTTACACTAACAAAAGTGAGTTCCTCAACTTACTAACCTCAGATTCTTCACTTTGGTGACCCTACCATGATACCATTACTCTATGAGACCCCATTTCAGGGGCCAGCCAGGGTCACCCTCTATAACATTATTCCAAATGAATAAGAAACTCACCTGTGCGATAATGGAAAGAATGCCAAGGACTGCTATAAATGCTGCAACACTTTCTGGTGAAAATTTCATTATCTAGAAGGTTTCCAGAAAAAGTAACATTAATGAATGAAAATGTATAATAGCATACTAAGGCAACTACTTTCCCAGAGTGTGCCGAAAAATGTATACACATATTAAGAAAGGGAAAAAACTGTAATAAAATTGTAATAACCTCTTGTATATACCTCTTGTAATTGCAGAAGTCAAACGTGAGCTGAGAATCACAAACTCAATATGGTTTTTTCCTTTCTTGAAATGTGTATACATATTTTTTGGCACCCTCTGTATAGTAACATTAAATGGGCCAGAAATAATATATGTGACTCATTTATAAAGAAAGAATTCTTTTCTTTTTTTTTTTTTTGAGACGGAGTCTCAAGCTATCCCCCTGGGTAGAGTGCCATGGCATCACAGCTCACAGCAACCTCCAACTCTTGGGTTCAAGCGAGTCTCCTGCCTCAGCCTCCCAAGTAGCTGGGACCACAGGCGACTGCCACAATGCCTGGCCATTTTTTGGTTGCAGCCATCATTGTTGTTTGGTGAGCCCAGGCTGGGGATTCGAACCTGCCACCTTAGGTGTATGTGGCTGGCGCCTTAGCCGCTTGAGCCACAGGCACCAAGCCAAGAAAGAATTCTTTAGAGAAAATAACTTGAGTCTTAACATACTAAAAGGACCTACTTACACATGGCAGGTCACTGGATTCGGATATTCTAAGTTGGGGACAGCTACCAAGCACTCAGAACTGTTTTACAAATAAATACTGTAGCAGTTCACAGATAAAGCCTGATCTCTGTCTAGTCTACTTAATGTCAAGGAGAAAGAAACTGGAGCAAGTGATGAGTTAAATCATCTTATCACCTGTATAAGCAACAGATAAACCATATACATGGATGGGGAAAAATGCACCTTTTTTTATTGAAACTGAGAATCCTAGTGTACAAAATCCCCCCAAGAAATGCACAAGGAGCATCAGCTGCACCCAACAGGAGGTAGGTTTAATGGACTTTTTACAAAATGGCCTTCTAAAGTGTAAATATTTTTATCATGGCATTAAATTATGAAAGTGGTAGAACAGGATTTTACCTGTCTGAGGTATAAAAAAAAGCTGGAGTACTGGCCCGCCTCGGGCAGGTAGGAGAGGAACACCGTGATGCAGATGAGCAGCACTATGGAATCTTGGCCCACTTTTTTTAAGGACTAGAACAAAAAAAAAGACCGATAGAAGGTTTTACATCAAAAACATTGAAGAAGATTCCTTCTGGCAGCACACACAAAGGTGACTAGTCGCCCTTTTCAGTTATTTCATTCTCCCCCAAACTATTCTGAGAAGTATTTCAAAATTTTAAAACAAATCCTTCAAGATGTTTTCCCAAAGCAAAATAGTAATGTTATTACTGAATAGTTATGTTGCACTGAATCACAAGAAAACAACAAAGTGTAAACTCACTGCAAAGGGGTCGGCCTGCTCCCAGGAAATGGGAGCTCCCCACGATGCTGGCCGCATCTTCTCAGGCAACGACTCTGGCACAGCCACAAGGATAAAACAAATATCTAGCAAAGCTATTGCTGTCGCTAAGACCACCACTAAACTGTCCCCGTACACTCGTCCAAGGTAAGCTCCAATTGCGGGACTAGTGACTAAACTTGCAGCAAATGTTGCTGAAACCTGCAACAGATGAAGGGTAGAAAGAAGTTAGTGAAGACACCTGTTTCCTTCTAACAGCCCCCAACTCCTTTCGTCATCTTTACTTCCGTTGCACTCTCCCTTTCCTTCTCCCTACCACTTCTCTCACGCTCTCCTTTTGCAGGAAGGCAAAAGAATTCAAGTCTTGCCTTAAAAAGACATAACAACTTTTCAGTACAGTGGCTTCCCACTTTCTTTTACACCTTGGAGCCCTTTGTTCAAATAAATCCGATTAACCAATTCATAGGTTAAAGCGATTTTAAAAAAGAAAAAAATGCTGGTTTAGCTGAGCAACGGTGCAGGCCTAGGCACTGTCAAATGCTCCCTCCCTGACAGCCAGTCGTTCAAGTCCACAAATATACTGCTCTGTGAAAGGAATCTCAAATCCACTGCTCTGAGGAAATCCAATTTCGTTGTGATTTCTTCCAATATTAAAATTAAAACTAAATGAGCATTTATCTTGACACATATTAGGATGAAATAAAGCTTAAAGACTTTGGGATTTCTCTTCTCATCAACAGTAGCATTAAATCCTAGCACAAAACTAAATTTGCTAATCTTTTTAGGTGGCAGGCTTACGACGATGAAGATCACACATACCAGGCGTTGAGACTATCTGTAAAACTCTGAGGAAGTCTATCATGCCTGGCGAAGAGGGTGACTGAAGTAGGGAGGACATAAGTAGAGAAAGCCTCTTAACCTCAGACATATCTGGCCTACTGAATGAATGGCCTAGAAATCAGTAGATGTGACAGCAAATAATACCTGACAGAAGCCACATTCTTAGGCACAGGGGGCCTGCCTGTAGTAACAGTCACCCGAGGCTGAGGTGGAAGGATCATATGCCAGCAGTTCAAGTTCAGTACCAGTAGAGGATAATGAGAAAATAATGTTGGGATTTTATTGTTTCTATGCTATTTCTGACTTTTGGATGGAGAATTCAAACTCCACAGCAGTACTTCTTTGTAGCTGTTTTTGCTCAAGACAAGCAATTCAACCTCCAAAGGTCAATTATTTTAACAAATACGTAAAATTCTAATGACCTCAATCAATCTAGCTATCAATCCAAATGTCCATCAACTGGTGAATGGATAAACAAAATGTAGTATACAGCATACAACAGAATATACCACACGGAAATCAAAAGGAACAAATATTGACACACAGTATTGACATGGATGAATAGCAAAAGATTATGCTTAATTGAAAAGCTAGACAACTACATTTTATATTATTTCATTTATAAAAAATTTCTAGAGAAGGCAAAACAAGAGGCAGAGAGTGTATCTGTCAGCTGTCTGGGATTAGAGGTGAAATGGGGATGGATAGCACCGGGGCATAAGGGAACCCTTCCGGCTGACAGAAATGTTCTAAACCTGGACTGTGATGGAATCTGTTATGGCAGCCCTAGCTGAGGTCTCACAGAGACCTGGGTGTCAGTAGAGCTCGGGCACTTATGTAGGGAAAGGGAAATGGTTCTTCCTCTGCGAGTCCGTGAGATATCTGAGGACACTCACAGAGATCAGTTTTGCAAAGCAGCGAGCAAAGGTCAGAGGTACAGGTGTTTTGTCATGTCCCTTCTCCCTAATTCTCCTCACCTGCTGGCCATTTTTTTCTGGTTAGAAGAGGACCACAAAGACCTTATCCTACTTTTATCTACATCCATACTGTTTCTAGAAGATTTAACTGGTCATCTGCACAATCTCCAGGTTGAAAATTGTTAATTTCAAAGCTTTGGTTATGGCATAATCAATTACTTCAGTCAAAATCCCACACCCCTAAATCTAGATTAGGGTGATGGATACATAACTGTATAAATTTACAAAATTCACCAAAATATATATATCCAAAATGGTTAAATTGTATGGTATGTAACCATAGCTTCATAAAGCTATACTGAAACATATTACCGTCCTACTTCTGGCTACCTAAGAATGACATGTGTGTTATTGTGCCTACAGCAGCCAGTCCACTGCTAGATTTAACAGGTGATAGATTCATTGGCCATTATTTAGTTTACCAAAACAATGTTTGGGAGTTGGCAAACTACATTTTTGTGGCCTAAATCTAGCTAAGAATGGTCCTTACATTTTTATTATTATTATTTGCCATTTTTGGCCCAGGCTGGGATTGAACCTGCCACCTCCGGCATATAGGGCTAGCGCCCTACTCCTTGAGCCACAGGCACCGCCACATTTTTAAAGTGTTATAAACATATATATGCATGCAAAAGAATGAGATACAGACTGTCCATGGTCTACAAGGACATAGGAAAAGCTAACTGATCTTCACACTAGATGGAAGCCTCTTGTATTTTAGAGTAGGCATTGTAGAAATTATTTTTTAAAAGCATGTAATATTACATAATTCTTAATTTTAGAATTCTGTGGCTCGGCGCCTGTGGCTCAATCGGCTAAGGCGCCAGCCACGTACACCTAAGGTGGCAGGTTCGAATCCCCAGCCCGGGCCCACCAAACAACAATAATGGCTGCAACCAAAAAATGGCCAGGCGTTGTGGCGGGCGCCTGTGGTCCCAGCTACTTGGGAGGCAGAGGCAGGAGACTCGCTTGAGCCCAGGAGTTGGAGGTTGCTATGAGCTGTGATGCCATGGCACTCTATCCAGGGGGATAGCTT
>CAUYQV010089066.1:0-17824 GCA_963574575.1 Galagoides demidoff
TGTTTCTCTTCAAATCCCTTGCCCACCCTGAGATGAGATCACTTGTTCTTTTCTTGCTAGTATGTTTGAGTTCTCTGTGGATTCTGGTTATTAAGCCTTTGTCAGAGACATAACTTGCAAATATCTTCTCCCATTCTGAGGTCTGTCTGTTTGCTTTACTTACTGTGTTCTTGGCTGTGCGGAAGCTTTTTAGTTTGATCAGATTCCAGTCCGCCTCTATGTTTTTGTATTTGCGTTTGCATGATGAATGGTACTATCAGGCTTCCAAGTCAATTTGGTTTAATTACACAGGTATTTGTGGAACGCTTGCTTGCCATGTATAGTTATTACCCAGACACAAGGGATACACAGATATGCAAAGCGGATATGGCCTCTTTTCCTTTGGCTGTATAGTCTACCTGGAAGGATACCATTAACCCATGAGAAAATTAGAATACAAATTGATGTTTGTTATTCTTAGGATAGTATAAGGTATCCTAGGATCATAGATTGTGAGACAGTGAAGTCTTCCTGGAACATGTGATATCTGAAGGTGAGTGGAAGTGCCCTAGGTGAAGAAGATGGGTTCTTTGTGTGTGTACATGAGTGTAAAAGGAAATGAGGAAAAAGGGAAGACATTCAATGTGAGTGGACACTAAAAGCTTTAGAGAAAATGAGAGGAGAGAGTGAGAGTGAGAGAGGGAGAGAGAGAGAGAGAGAGATACTGATTTAGTATTGAAAGGACCTTACTTAAAAATCTCTGAACCACTGTAGAGCTGAAGGTTGTGTGTTTTCAGCATTTGCTTTTCGAAAGAATACAAATATTGTGTATGTTGTAAACCAGGAAGGGATATAGCTCTTAATTACAGATAAATAGATGACATACTCAACTTCCTAGACTTAACTTGAGGTGAATGGTACTGCCACAGAATGCAACGTCTTTGTCATTGTCATACTTCACACAATTTGAAATATGTGTTCTCTGCTAGGGATGTCCTGAACCTGGGGAAAATTAAGGAACAGATTTTGTCTTATATAACAGAAATTTCGTAGTTCCGTAGACCTTTACTATTTGCCTACATTCTAAAAAAGAAGACTCCTTAAACTTGTCAAAATGTAATCTTTTTCCATCTCTGTATCCCATCACTTTCATTCTTCTTAGAGACTTCACCTCTGTTCTTTCAACACTAAATCTCCTAGACCTGCAAATTATCTGTCTCTTCCGGATCCTCTCCAAATTCATACAGTGTCTAGATAATGCAATATATGGAGCATGTAACATGCACCCAAACACTAATGATAAACATAAAATAATAATCTAACCACAGTCAAAGAAAAATAAATGCTATCCACAGGTACTATGTTCCCCAGAGTCTCCTTTCTTTATTTTCTGTCACAGGCATGTTTCTCAAAGGAATCCTGTATGTGTTATTGCTAATTCTATCTATTCAGATCAAGTCATTCCAACCTGGATTTCTTGTTTTGTGCTGAACACCATGGAAACCTTTCTTGACATTAGGAGCACTAACTTCCCATGCCCTCCCTTCCCCACTCATCTCCATTATATACTTTGTCCCTGTGGACATTTTCATTTGTAGCCTTTTTTTTGTCCTTTCTTCCTGGTTGTCTTTGAACTGGGTCCATGGAATTGGAGCTTGAGAATGAGATTTGTAGGCCAGTGTTTTATTGGGGAAGTGTCCAGGAGGATTCCCTAAGATGATAAAAGAAGCAAAATTGCACATGGAGGAAGTTGAACAAAATAGGCAACAGCTGAAGTCTAGCCCCATCCTGATCCCAGAGGAATCTATGAAATGTGAAGAGTGCCGGGGAATTGCCCTCCCACTCCCCTGGGCTGGGGGATGCCCACAGAATTGGTAAAGTTATTACTTGTGAATGAGTCTCTGAGGGTGTTCTGGGAGAAAGGAGTATTTGAATCAGTAAGTAGAGCAAAGCAGAAGGCCCTGTCCTTGCCAAGTGGGCATCACCCCATCTGCTGAGAACCCAAATAGAATATAAAGGTAGAAGACAGGTGCATTTTCGCTCTCTCATTAGCTGAGCCATTATCTTCTCCTGCCCTTGGACATCAAGGCTTTGGACTCAGACTGGGACTTACAGCATGGCCTTCTCTGGCTCTTGGGCCTTGAGATTGGTTGGAAATACACTACTGGCTCTCCTGGCTCACCCATTTGCAGAAGGGAGACCACTGGGCTTTGCCTTTGCAGTAGAGTGAACCAATCCCTGTTGAAGCCATGCTCAACAGTTAGTTACATTAATTGTAGTTCCATTACTTTTTTCAGTTCTTAAAATAGTAATTTTTTTGTTGTTATAATTTTTACATTTTTTTTAAATTTCAGAATATTATGTGGGTACAAATGTTTTGGTTACATGAGTTGCTTTTGTGTAGTTTGAGTCAAAATTGTAAGTGTGCCCATCACCCAGATAGAGTGTACTATACCTGTTAGATGTGGGTTTACTCCTCCCGTCTTGCCTCCTCCCACCTGCTTGCTTTCGGTTGAGTTTTATTACCATATGTTCACATCGGTACTGATCAATTAGTTCTGATTTAATAGTAAGCAATTTTTATGTATCACTCTTTAAGAAATATGAGAACTATATTTGTCATACTGAAATATGGTAGACTATGCATTGATCTTTTTTTGTGTGGAGGTGAAAATAAAAGGCTAAAGAAAACCCCAATTTAACCCCATGATTTAGATGCAATTTATATTTTGCTTTTGCATTACTGTTTAAATGTGAACTATTTCAGGGGTTGCCAAAACATAGACTCTCAGGGTACCAACATGGGAGTAATTATCTTGGTTACAGCATAATAAAGCATCTAAGTAATTAATAGAGAACAAGGGAGAAATTTCAAAAATGTAAAACAAAAACTGAGATAGTCCTGATGGTCCATTTATGAGGTTAAAAATGGCAAAGAGAGATATAAATATGCTCCATGAATTAAGCAAAGACATCTAGTTACAGAGCAAAATATAACATTGAATCGACTGACTAGTAATAATAAAAGCAGAGGCAGACTATGGTTGACATAAAAGCTCAGATAATGCTCCACTTCACTGAGGTGTGAGCAAGGGCACTGGGGTAGCTGGGCATCCACATCTTTGTGGTTAACCATTTTGAGTAGCACACCATCTAGGAAATGCACTAGAGAAACAGGACAGGTAAGTATATTTTCTAGAATACAGTGGACATGAGGTTTAGCTCCAGGTCTATATCAACAAAAATAATTTAATTGCATAATTAATCCTTCCTAGCTCACAGAAAACAGGAAGAAGGTTCCAGAATCTCCTCAAAAGAACAAGTCAAATCTCTAGAAGCCTCCTAGGAAAACTTGAATTACCATGATAAATTTACTCCTACCCACCATGTAGCCTTCCAGCTTTTAGGCTCAGTGAGATGGCTCTGTCAGTACATTGAGAACACATCCATTTCTCAGGGATTAACTATCATGAACAAGTCCTGGTGGACCATCTATAAAACATAATACCGCTTCATTAATATACAATATGGAATCATTGTTACAGGAACTATAACATTTGCGTTTGCTTGATTTTTGAATTATCCCTATAGTTAACCTACATGGAAATCCAAATTATAATCAGAACATTTTATTACTTTACAGTGACAAATTACTATCACAGGGAAATGGAAATGCTCAAAGCTTATTTTATCAGCATGTCATCTCTACTTTATATGGAAAATGCAATTGTAATCAGAGGACAATTTATTAATTTACCCCGAGAAATCACTGTCAGAATGGTCAAAGGGCTTAAACTCAATATAATTAACTTACTCGTTTCCTGTAAGGAATAGTGAGACTCAGTAATCAGAAAGTTGTGTGCTGGGCAAAGAATCAGAAAATAGAACTGAATGCTTAGAGACCTTGGGAGAAGAAAACTTAATACAACCATTAAACAATGTATTTAATTATCCTAATGTGGATAGGGGTGCTTGAAACGTCAAGTTACGATTACCTTTGCCATGGAAGGCACTTAAGCCCTCAGTTTAACTCCAACATGCCAAAACTCACCAAAGCCTTGGTGACCCCCTTCCAGTGAATATTTTACTCTGGTAGATGAGTTGTCTGCAGTGTACACCTGGAAAACTAGGCACGAGGTTCTTACAAACTACAGAAGTTACTAGACTAAAACTCCAGTTCTAAGCTTATTAAATAATGAAGAAAAATGTCCTTTCTAATAATGATTGTTTTCATATGCAAATGTATATAGTCCTTTCTGGAAATAATTGAATAGCTCAAAAAGTTGATTGTTAAAATATGTATAAGAATGACCATCATAGTTTTGTCTATGGGCGAAGAAGGAAAATTAATGTTATTTTGCTGTTTTTAAAAATCCTTCAATTTTTCAATATTCCAATAATTTCAATGTCCCACACTAGGCACCACGATGCTTGACCTATGAAGTCATCTAATTTCTCTGTGTCCATTCATTTCTTAAGATTATATTTAAAATACTGCGTTCATATATACATTTTTCTGAGTATATGCATAATTTTCAATGATTTGGCTCACTAAATGGCATACAACCTCTAGGTTGTTGTGACACTACCTAAGTCTTCATTATTTTATTTTCCTGAATGTAATATTTATCTAATTGATAATCATTCCAGCCAATAATGTATTTTCTCATGCATTTAGATAATATTGATACTAGGATTCAGTAGTAGTCAGCTGCTTTAAACACAAAAATATAGTTAAAAGAAAGGAAAAGATGGTTAAAGATGTAAAAGGCAAAAAAGAATCAGTGCAATACAAGTCTTATTAAAGAAAGTATAAATAAGACGTGTTACGTAGTTCAAACTACAATTATTATGACAACAAAGTGACAACAGCTCTTGTCAACTGTTAGAGCTAGAGCCAAAAATAGCTAGAAATAAATGGAAGGAAAATATTAGAAATGAGCAAATTTAAATTCAGTTGGGTTAGATAATTTATCACAGAACTATAAAATTAGGGGAAATTATATATAAAAATTAATTGACATAGGTTAAGTAAAAAAATACTGTTGATGATGTAGAAAAACTTAAATGTACTCAAATATAGATCTTTTTCAGAATGTGCATAATGTTTAGAAAAATAACAAGCATATTTTATGTTCTAGAAAAAGCTGAAAGATTTGTAAAAAAATTGTGTCATCTAACCATGCTGTATAACTAAATTTAATAAAAATAGTACTGAAATATGTATTTTAATTAAGTAATCAATGGATGAAAAATCATGAATAGGATAATAAAATATTCATACCATAAAGAAGATAAGAACACTGCATTTGAAAATCTACGTTTCAATCTCAACATATAAAGGAAAGCATATCCAGAGTTTTAAACATGCCCATCCTTTAACAGTATAACTGAAAGAGTGAGATTAAAGAGGTATGTACTTATGTAGCTTATAGGTTAGGAAAAAGGCAATTACCAAGGACATAGAAAGAGAAAAAAATAAAAATCAAACACTGAAATGTTAGAATAGAGGAAAGAATTGATAAACTGAGCAGTTGGTTGGAGAAATCATGAAAATAAAAACAAATCTTGTGATGTAATTTGTAAAGGGTGATAAAATTAAATAGGAGCAAGAAGATGGAACAATGGCTAGAGGTATTTTTCCTCCATTATAAGATGTCATTCACATTTTATGGTAAGAAACTGAAAATATATGAATAAAAGTCATACCTCAACCTTCTAAACTCCCTTAAATATTTCAAGAAGGAAAGTAAAATTTAATTAGACCAGTAATTCTGAAAGTAAGCAAAACTATCTCCAGTAAATTCTCTGACACTAAGTTTTTCTAGATGTTTCAAAGAAAAGATAGACCAACATGAAAATAGTGTTTTACAAACCTTAGCATTATTCTTGTACTTACACTTACAAAGATAAAACAAAGAGATAACCAAAAATTTAAGTCCCTTGTGTGTATTTGCAAAACTCCTGAATAACATGCCATGATATAAACAATGACAAATTAGACTTTACATTGCATCCCAATAAACTGCTAATTCAAACATAGGTACTGTGTTGTTTTACTGTTTACTATCTGTGGATAGTGGAAAAATTAAGTTCTTTGTTTCAGATAAATATTAAGATAATGTTGTGAATTTATGAAAAATAACTCTGTAATGTTAACTGGGATCCTTTTATATTTATGAATTAGAATTGAAAAGATCATAATCACTTCTGTATTTTATTTTCTCACATGATAAAATAGACTCTTCTTTGATTCGAGTTTTCTGCATCCTTCTATAAAGTTTCTTCACTGGTGTCATGCACATTTCTTGTTAAATCCGTGCTCTATTTAACAATATTACTGAAATTGGAATAAGCTATTACTCCATTACATCGTCTTAAAGGCTCTTGTCAGTGTTACATAAAGGCTCTTAGCCGTCTACTTGTACACTTTTGTGACCCTCCCTGGCAGTTGATTTGGTTTTCTTTTTGGTTTTCTTTCTTCACTTCTTTTGCAAGTTTGTGACAATACCATCATTTTTATAATGATATTTACATCCCACTGTTTCATCTCTAGGTCTGTTTTCTTTTACAGATGTATTGACATTCTCTGCTGAAAGACGATCAATAGCTGTGGTAACTGGGAAAATGTTTGCCTTATTTCACTGTTTGTTGGAGATGTACACGCATGGGTTTTTACATTGATAAGACCCATGAAAAAGAATGTAAATATTTAACAAGATGCTTAAACTGAAGCTATCATCTTAGGTAAGGTAGAAATAAAGAATGGTTTAATTTTCCAGTAGCAAAATGCTTATAGAGTATTTAATAACAAAAAGTTATATCTTTACCTTTATCAATTATGATCACCATGGGATTTGCATCAAGAAAATGATGTAGAGATTTAATATCAGATTTTGTTAAACCGTAGAAAATTAATGTATTTTGCCTTTAATCCATTTAATAAAGATTCTGATCTTTTCTAGGGTAAACAGATTTCCTGCCATATCTTTTACCATCAGCAATAACTGGATAGAGATGGAATCATGTTTTATTAACAAAAATAACACTATAACTGGATATTGTATATGGCGATGAAGAAACAATGTTAAGCTGTATGAAACACCTCTTGGACCATTTTGTAAGGTAGATCTCTTTAATAATGGAGCACTCAGCATTATTTCTGAATGTTTTTTCATCTCTAGTTTAGAACTTAATGTATTATTGACTCTTCCCATCGTATTATTGGTATTTCACATGATCTTTGCAGTATTGGATAAATATTATTGTGTCTTTGTTTAAAACCTAAAATATTACAGCAACTATTTAGGGAATATTAATAAAGAGCGTTTGAGGCATGATTAGCACAAGGGAAGACATATTTTAATTATTAGTATACTAAACATACAACTCAAAATACAACCTGCGCTGTACACACCTCGACTACACGTCTGTGATGTGAAATACGACACACACAGAATAGATCATGCACACAAAGATTATAAACAGATTTGTTTTTTGCTGGTAAACGTATTTTAGGCATCTTATATTTTAAAAAAGGTTGATGCCCATAAAACTGAACAGCATAAACCAGATGAAAACATGAATTAATGAAAATACGATACTATAAATTAGCTTTAAAACATTGTTTGGAGTCAAATGCAAAAATCAATCCCGCCAAAAATCCAAGGCAAAACAAAGAACAGTGTTCGTCTGAATTTTGGGGAGACAAACCAAACTACTAACAAAATTAGTACCAACACAGCAAGACCTTTAAATCTTGCTGATTGCAATATGGAATCTATGTTCAGTTGTGATTTAATTCTTTAAAAAAAGTAATATCATTATTTTAAGGCAAAAGTAAATAATCTGTGTGACTTCTGTGCTATGTAATCTCATTAAGCTTGGTTATAGAGATTTAAGTATGGCAGTAAATTTTTTAAACAAATTATTATTAAAGGCATATGATATAGCTTAAAGTATTTAGAGCCATCTGTAAAGGAATTTCAAAATTAATGGGTGTGAAAGCCTCTCCTCCAAATCAAAGCGATGTTTTCATGCATATTAACTGATAAAATCCAAGGCCGTGTTTGTTTGTGGTTTCCACACCCACCGCCACTCTGGAGTATAAAAGGCCTGATGGAAGCAGAGAAGCTCGTAGTCTACAGCAAACACTCGGCTCTCAACTGAGACCCCCAACGCTTGACACCATGAGCTATTACTACGGCAACTACTATGGAGGTCTGGGCTATGGCCTTGGAGTCCTGGGCTGCGGCTATGGCTGCTTTCAAGGTCGGGGCTGTGGCTTGGGCTCCGGCTATGGAGGCTGGGGATACGGATGCTACCGCCCGTGTTACTATGGAAGATCCTGGTTGTCTGGATTCTACTGAGAAACCTGCACAAACTGAGGGCAATGGGCTAATTTTCCTCTTTCTGACCACTTCATTCCGATAATGAGTAGCCAGTTCTAGGTTACTCTGGTAGACCTTCAGAGTGCAGCACATCCAAGCTGACTTGATTAAAAACTTATGTGAACTTGCAATTTTAATTTTGGGGTGGGAATTTATAGTTCAGGTTACAATTTACTTTGGGGAAGCGGAGGAATACATATTTTGGCACAACTCCCATTCTAAATTGTCCTTGTGAGAAATGTAAAAATTCGCTTTATTAAACTTACTTTGTCTGGCATTTTAAATGTGGCACAGTTGTCTTTTTTACCCCTCAGAAGTAGCCTTTCCGTATGTGTAAGTGTTACGTGTGAGATTTTGAATGTCTCTACTACTGCGTCTGTGCACTTGGTGAAAATTTCCTGATGATGGTCTATGCCTAGATCCTACGTAACTAGGAGGGTAGAGGGATGGCCAGCAGTTCTTTGACACCATTTGGAAAGGGTACTGATGTAAGCGTAGCTACCCTTCACAGGTCTTTTTCACAGGGGATCGTCATGCCATGTTACTGCACCATTTATCACGTGCACTCAAAGCCCTGCAGTCTTTTGCTGTTTCCAAGCAGGAGTTGGTGTTGGAAGCTATGTTCTTAATGGATGTCTTCTACTGCGGCTGCCCTTTTGGCCTCACTTAAATGGCAATTAAAGGAACTCAACTAGGCTTCAGAAACATATAGCAACTGGTTAGCTAAGTTGCCATTCTGGTTTTCAGGAGCTCAGAGTTCTGCCTTAGCATTTAGATACATTGCTCAGTGTGTCCCTACGTGTCCCCAGATAGATATTTTCATACTGTAGGTGGTTGTACCTCAAGATATCCTAAAAAGCTAAAAAGGCTTTTGTCTACCTTGTTTAGTTTTATCCCTTTGATAGTCACACTAATTATATTTATGCAATTCAGTATAGATTTTATTTGAAGACCATCCAAATCCCAGGCTATGTGTGTGTTTGAGGTTCATTTCTGATACTTGGCTTCCAGAAGTACCTGAATTGTCCTTGTTTACTCTGCTTACTTATTGTGTTGACCTTCACTTGGTGTCTTCATCTTTTATTTGATTTTTTTTTTCTAAATAAGACTTCACTGATGACAAAGCCGTGTACAAATAGAGACTGTATGGGACTCAACAGTCTTCTCTGAGGAACATTTTTTTTAAGTTGTCAGGGAAAAAATCCCATTAGAATGTTCTTAAATTGAATGACTAGTTTTGAAAGGCAATTGCATTCAAGTCATACCCACAAAATTGAACAACCTTTAACCCACTATATATTGATTTATGGCAATGATGTTCATAGCATCAGATTCTATACGCTAAATAATTTAAAACAGAAGCACCTGGAATCCAGGAAAAAGGAGAAAAAACATTTCTGAAAGACGCTACATTTAATTTTACTCACGAACATAGGATGCTTGTGACAAGCACAGTAGTATTGCTGCTTGTATTACTAAAAATATTGGCCATGAATGCCGTTAGCTCTTGATTCATTAAAAAGCAGAACAAGATATCGATAACAAATAGTCATGAAATGTAGCATGTCATTTTCATTACACATCCAAGAGACCAATACCAAAGTTTCTATGAAATTTACAAGATATTTATACAGCAGTCCACATTTTACAAAAATTCATATTATTAGATCAACTGGATTTGGGCAACATCTATGGAAAGTAGCTGCACTATCTGCGTCAGTGAGAGTCTTGGCTTCCTTTGTCTCATTTACTTGGTAATGCCATGGTGGTTGATGGATTTAATCACACATTTATTTAGCCACCCACCCAAGAGTACTAGTTCATCACATTGTGGCCGTCTGTAATAAGCACCAGATGTAGAAGAGACAAAAGGTTTCATGAGATTTTGATAAGTTTATAGGACAGATGGCAACTCAGATAATAAATAGAGTTGCAATTTTCTTTGTCAACTTTTGAGAAACATGTATGTCTTGGGTACAGTGGGAACTTTAAGAGCAGAATCTTATCGACTCTTACATGGTTAGTCAAAGTTCTCCCCAAAGATGCTGCCTGAACTTACTATCCAAGGAGAGTGCAGGAAGGGAGCACTGATTTGGAGTGTGTTGGGGTGTTAGTCTGGGTACTCTGCACAGACTGTTTCCACACCGCGAATAACTCGATGCAGGTTTCTTGATTAGAGATATGACAATTCAATGTTTTCCATAGAAATAAGTTAGAAACTAGAGATTGTAAAGTGGAGCTCGACTTCCCAAAATAATGGTGGCTGTTATCTAGGAATTACTCAATGTGGAACATGAATCAAAGAGAGATAATTTTTAAGAGTCAATGCTGTATGGGGCAGTGCCTGTGGCTCAAAGGAGTAGGCACCGGCCCCATATGCCGGAGGTGATGGGTTCAAACCCAGCTCTGGCCAAAAACTGTAAAAAAAAAAAAAAAAGAGTCAATGCTGTAAAGGAAAATAAACTTATAGAATCAATTGTATCAGAAAAAAAGCATCATTTTGGTGGTCATTGATTTTAATGAGAAATTTACTGCTGAAGGCTTTCACTGAATTCTTAGATAAAACATTACTTAAGAATATTTTTTATTTAGTAAAATATATTATATTATCTTTTACCATTTTCAAAGCACTCACCTGTATGTTTTTTCTTTAATATTTACAACAGGTTTTGAATTATCCTAGTTTTCAAAATGAGGTTAAACATAGTGATATGTCTAATGTCATCTTCACTGACCCAATCAGAACTAAAAGTTAAATTGTTTAAATTTACTTTCCTGGTCTGATCCGCTTCTTTAGATAAAGCACAGCATGCTCCTTAGAAGATGTGAGAGTTTGGTATGGCACTAAAATAGCATCAATCTTCAATCTGTGCTAAGGCAATCCCCAGAAACTCAACCTTTTGATTCTTAAGAGACATAAGTGGTCTCACATTTCACGTTTAATATTGAGATTATTTTCTCAATTCTCTTTGGACCACTTCTAAATTGTAAATGTGTGGCAAGATTTACATGATGAAGTTTAGAAACATTACCAGTTATTTAAAGAATTTGAAGGTTAAGAGTACGCAGAATCGAAAAGTTCAGAGACTGTGTTAGTTTTCTATTGCTGTATAACACATCACTACAAATGTTTATCCATAAATAACAGCCGTTTTTTAGCTCATGCTTCTGTAGGTCAAAAGTCTGTCAGGGCATCACCAGCTTCTAGGAGCAGGGTCTTCTAAGGCTGAACTCAAGGTATCTGCTGGGCTGTGTTTTTGCCTGGAAGAACTGGGGAAGAATCTGCTTCCAAGTGCATTCTGGTTGTTGGCAGAATCCACTTCCTTGGTTTACCATATCTCTTCTGGTGTCAGCCAGGGACACTCTCAGCAACTCCAGGCTACCAGCATCCCTTGTCACGTGGGCCTGTCTTTAAGCAGCAGCAGCATCTGAATCTTCCTCCCCGTCTTTAAGCAGTAGCAGCAGCGTCTGAATCTTTCTCATGCTCTGAGTCTCTGACTTCTTAGCAACAACTCTGCTTTTAAATGGCTTATGTGACTGAGGCAGGCTCACTCAAATCATCTCTTTTTCTTATAATCATCTGTGTCATATGACATTCCTCAATTATGAAAGTGTAATCTGTCACATTCACAGTGTAGGGTAACGTGGCTCATGCTCACCAGGCAGGGGGAGGTGTTAGGGCCATCCTAGCACACTGCCTACCACAGAGACATCTTTTTATAGTACTCTGAACTGCCACCTCCCATCTGACTCAGAGTAATCTCAAAGAGCCCTTGCTATGACTTGACTAGGTAGATGTGTGACACTATTTGTATAAACAGTGCTGCTGAAAGTATAAATGTTCAGGACAGACCTATGTCATCTTATTACATAATATCACTTTCCTTCCTTATATGAAGGAAAAAGTAATAACCAGAGAGAAATAATTTCTAATGTTCTACTATTGACTTTCCTTGAAGCAAGGAGCAAGAAAGTATTTTAGTCACTGATGATTGACCGTGGTGTATCCTAATGTTAGGACTGTCCTGGGCACCAAGTAAAGGTGTCTAGAAAAAACAGCTTTAAGTTGATTAGGCATAATACTAACAGGATGTGAGATGTGTGTATTTGGATTGGCCATAACTGGCAAATCTAAGCCCCATTGATAATTTGAAAGGAAATCAAAATAGAAGAAAAAAGAATGAAAACTGTTAAAATAGACAATATTGATAACAGAGAAAATAATTGTACAAATGGAGACGGATGAGGGAAGTTTCTGATTAAACAAAAGTTATTTGAAAATATCAGGAAATGGCAATGGAAAAGCAGCGTGATTTTGAGGGAAGAGTAGATATTGTAGATACTTAGGTAAAGAACAGCCCAATCTTCCAGCTATTCAATATCCCATGACTGTTGTATAGATGATACCACGAGGGAAACAACTGCCCAGATTTCTAAACCGCTTGTTAACGTATTTATTTATTTATTTTTAGTTCACTTTTTTATATGTAATTTATAGTTAAATATTTCTGTATACAAGAATGTTGGCTCCACAAAGTTCATGGGCTACCCTTACTTTTTTAGACTGAGTATATCAGTGCCTGAAATATAATAATTATTCAGAAAATATTTATTATATTAACAAATGAATGAAGGGATTGACCACTGAAACTATATGTATGTTGCCCTCAGCAGGCTAATAACTCCCGTAGACATTTACAATTGGTAGACTATAATACTATATGACTTGACACTTATGATCGGGTTCCTAAAGAATCAGGAAAGGTTAAATTATCAGCAGCATGATTCGTTTTATTAAGGATTCTAACATAGATGAAAAAGTAATCATTAAAACATTTATTTTTAATTTCCTTTAAAAAGTAATTGCATTTTTTTCTTAGATAGTCTATGTATTTTATTTTTCTTCTCTTCTTTATTTTCAAAGAGACGGTGTGTGTGTGTGGGTGTGTGTGTGTGTCACACTATGTTGCCCAGGCTGGACTTAAACTCCTGGGTTCCAGCAATCTCCTGCCTTTGTCTCACAAATAGCTAGGACTACAGGCCTGAATCATTGCACCTGACTTTTTTAAAAATCAAAATACTATTCTCTGAAGTCACATTCCTTCTAAAGATTAAGGTGCATCAATCTTACTTGGAAGCAAAGACAGTATTTCATAGTATGTTAAAAAAAAAGTCTCCTGAATCGTACAACTAGGTGTTTTTAAATTTATTTTTATTTGCACATATTCATTGGGTGCAAGTTCAGTTTTGCTACACTGAGGGATTACACTGTGGTGACATGAGAGCCTTCAGTGGGTCAGCCACTGCAGTAATGCACATTATACGGGTCAAGTGACATCCCATCATCCTCCTCCCCTTCAAAGCCCCACTGTCCAGCCTTCCACACTCTGGTTCCATGTGTACACATTATTTAACCTATGCTTACATGTGGGTAACATGTGTTATTTATCTTTCTGTGTCTGAGTTGTTCGATTTAAAATAATGGCCTCTGGTTCCATCCATAATGCTGCAAAAGACATGATTTCATTTTTTCAAGCTGAAGAGCATTCCACCATGAATATATGCCACATTTTCTTTATGTGAACTTTCATTGACACCTACGATGTTGATATCTTTGCCATTGTGAATACTGCTGCACTAAACATGGGAATGTAGGTCTCTTTTATATGTAATATATTGATTTCCTTTCCTTTGTGTAGATACCTAGTAGTGGGATTGCTGAATTGTATGGCGGTTATATATTTAGATTAAAAAAAAAAACTTCATACTGTTTTCTGTAGAAGAATTTTCACCAATTTACACTCCCACCAACAGTGTATGCACTTAAGAGTTCCCTCTTTTTCACATCCTCATCAATGTGCTATTTTTTAAAATAATAGCCATTTTGATAAATATGGTATTTCACTGTGGTTTTAATTTACATTTCTCTGATGATTAATGATGTTGAAGTTTTCTTCATATTCCTCTTGGCCATTTGTATGTCTTCCATTGATTATCCTTGTGTGCTGATGATTATTACCTTTTATCTAGAAAACTCTAAAGACTCCCTCAAAATATCCTTAGATTTAACAAATGAATTTAATGAAGTTCAGGATACAAAAATCAACATACAACAGTCAGCAGCGTTTCTATAAAATAACAATAAGCTGAGAACCAAATGGAGAACGCAATCTCATTTATAATAGCTACAAAAAAATATGTAGGAATATATTTAACCAAGGAGGTGAAAGATCTCCCAAAGGAAAACTACAAAACACGGGTAAAAGAAATCGTAGATGAAACAAAGGGAAAAACATCGTCTCGTGCTCATGAATAAGAAGAATTAATATCTTATCTTCAAAGTGACCCTACTGCTCAAAGAAATCTACAGGTTTAATGCAATCCTTATCACAACATCAACATCATTTTTGTTGAATTATCAAAAATGATTCTAAAACCCATGTGGAACTGAAAAAGAGCCCAAATAGCCAAGGCCATCTTGAAGAGTGGAAACAGAAGCTGGGGCATTTTATTGCTCGACTTCAAATTGCACTACAAGTTGATGGCGAGCAAAACAGCATGGTGCTGGTGTAAAAGCAGACACATAAATTAGGGGACCGGAAGAGAGAATCCAGAAATAAAGCAAAACACCTACCACCAACTGATCCTCAGTGAAGTAAACAAAAGCATGAACTGAGGAAAAGGCAAGGACACCCTATCTAGTAAAGAAATGATGGTTGGGAGTTTGAGCTTAATACATAGAAAGGGCCTCAGATAGTGCCTGCCCTGTATTACTCACTCAGTCAATATATGCTATCTTTGTTACTTTAAAAATAAAAAGTTGAAATTTTATAGACAAAGTCTATAATTACCCTCTCTAGCTCTTTGCTAATCCGTGTATCGTTTGTACGTATTCTCTCTACTGAGAATTATCCCTCAAATTTCTTTTGCTAGATTGGCAATGAAACCATTCTGTGCTAAGTTTTATATCATTTTATAAGCTCTTTCATTTTGCAGTTATTGAGGGCACGGTAACAAGGAATGTAAAGCTTGCGTATTATCAGCTTATCAAGTTGACTGATACCCACAATGTTTTGAACTGAAAGACATTCTTAGGAAATTGGACCTTTTCCTTTACCCCTTGAAGTTTCTATTCGATTGTTTTGATTTTTCCACAGTTATTAACAATCACAGAATAAGAATGACTTTTATGTGAGTACATTTTGTAAAATATATACTGATTAAAGAAGAAAAGAACCATTACAAGAGTAAGTGTAGTTTCTAATACTGGTATTCAGTAAACTCTTAAAATATGAATATACTAGTGTCTCAGAAATGTAAAAGATTACAAACGGGGACTTTTTGTCCTTCAGTGATTAGGGAGGAGCCTAGTCTTTTCCCTATTGGTGGGAGGCTCTATGGGGCACATGACTTGATATTTAATGTACAGGCACAGCTTAGGGCTACAGATTGGCTTTGCTATTAGGAGTCAAATAAAGAAGAGATACATAGCCTTCATGGCATTTCTTAGTTATTGTGTTAAGACATTTATATTCTACATTTAGTAAGTTTCACATGTACCTTATAAGGTGCATGTTAACCAGTTCGATGAAAATATTTCACATTGTATATAAAACCAGCACATTGTACCCCATGACTGCATTAATGTGTACAGCTATGATTTTTTTTTTTTTTTTAGAGACAGAGTCTTACTCTATTGCTCTCGGTAGAGTGCCATGGTGTTACAGCTCACAGCAACCGCCAACTCCTGGGCTTAAGTGATTCCCTTGCCTCAGCCTCCCTCAGCTGGGACAATAGGTACCTTCCATAACGCCTGGATATTTTTTGTTGCAGTTTGGCAGGGACGGGTTTGAACCTGCCAGCCTCGGTATATGGGTCCGGTGCCCAAACCACTGAGCCACTGGTGCTGCCCATAAACAGCTATGATTTAAGAAGAAAAAAAAAAAGGAAAAAAGAAGAGATGCATAAAAGGAAATCCTTAGGTGAGATTTTGTGGGATCCCCTATTATTGACAATATATTTTCTTTATTGGGCAAAAACATTTGGCTTTTTCTGGATCATAACAAGTGCTGAAGATAATAGTATTTTTATTTTTAATGTACTTTAAATTTTAATGAACCTAAATTCTTATAACTCAAGCCGATCCAAATAAGGCACTCATTTCCCATTAACAATTCTCTTCAATTTGCAAATTGCAAAGCACCATCGCTATGGAAATTCATGAGCGCCGAATTACACTGCATTCTTAACTGGTAAGGGAAGCACATTTAATAATATAAACAGTTTAAAGATCATCTATACTTTTTATAGCATTCAATTATTTTGACATTTTAAAAGCAGAGATAGCTGAGTATACATGTTAACTGGCTTCATGTCTTTTGTATTTATTTATAATGATGGTATGAATAAACCATGGAATAAACAGAAATATAAGGCGGTTGAACACTGAGAGAAGAAACTCCCTAACCTGCAATCATTTCTTTCATTTCAAATTTACCTACTGAACTGAGGCCAAGAATTAAGTACTTAGGTTGTAGTCCGAACCTGCCACTGAAGATCATCATGAATAGTTCTGCTTGTCTTTCTGAATCAGTTTTCTCATTGGCAAAAGGGAGGACATTAAAATAAGTTATGTCTTGAGTCTCTTTAATTCTATAATTATATGGTCCTGTGAGAGTAAGGACTTTAAAATCTGGAATAAGAAATAAATTTGTGATCAAGGCTCTTTTATAAGGGATTAGCAGGACTTTCCCTGTTCAATCTTCAATGGTACACACCAAGCAGGCTGATGGTATATGGCATATGATGCTTCAGAAATGCCTTTGACAGCGATATGTGGCTCTTTAAAAAATTAAATGTCATCATCTCACTACCCAATGTGGTTTTCATTGGACTTTAAAAGCTCACTGTATTAAGACATATATCATAGCTGATTGCCATTTTTTATAGGCTAGCATTTCAGGGAACAATTATGGTTCAATTTATGTGAATTCTCGGCAGAATTAAGACAACACCCTTGGCCTAGAAAAGAGTCAGCAGTTGTGGGATGTCAAAGAAAAGGGTGCAATTAGAGGGTAAAGGCTATGTCACAGGCTGCATTATGAAGAATATTTGAAGCTACAGAAATTTGTTTATGCAGTTTGAAACTCAAGAGCTCATGCACATACAGGGATTATAACCACAGCAGCATTTTATTAGAGGCAAAATATTTCTGTAGGAATCTAAATGAAGCAGAAAACAAAACAGGTCACATAACTCTTAAATAACTACTTTTATACATTGGTGGGGATACTTGGTTGGGTGTTATGAAACAAAATAGTTGGCATAGTTTTCAAGTAATATGTTTTAATGGATGACATTTAGAGGTGTGGCCTTCCACGCCCGTCAGAGTGTATATAAATGTCTCTGTGCTGTCACACTCACAAAACTGACCAACAGCAGCAAATCAACTGACC
>CAUYQV010089067.1:0-13457 GCA_963574575.1 Galagoides demidoff
AGACCTGCCATTTGACCCTGCAATTCCTTTATTAGGTATATTCCCAGATGACAAAAAATCACATTACAACAAAGATATTTGTATCAGAATGTTCATTGCAGCCCAATTCATAATTGCCAGGTCATGGAAGAAGCCCAAGTGCCCACCGATCCACGAATGGATCAACAAACTGTGGTATATGTACACCATGGAATACTACGCAGCCATTAAGAAGGATGGAGACTTTACGTCCTTCATGTTCACATGGATGGAGCTGGAGAATGTTCTTCTGAGCAGAGTATCGCAAGAATGGAGGAAAAAGTATCCAATGTACACACCCCTATTATGAAACTAATTTATACCTTTTATATGAAAGCTATAACCAAATAGCCTAAGAATGTGGGGAGGGGGAGGGAGAAAGAAGGGGGGAATGGGTGGAGGGAGGGGGATTGGAGGGACCATTTTTGAGGTCTATCTTACAGGGGTACAAGTGAAACTCTCTAAGAGTAGAATCAGAATGTTTTGAAACTATAACTGAGAAAATGACATGAAGGCTGTGTTGATCAGTTCGGTGGAAGTATTTAGGATTGCGTGTGAAAACCCCACACTGTACCCCAGAAGTGTATTAATGTACATAGTTACCATTCAATAAAAAAAAAAAAAGGAGGGTCTTTACGTAACAAATGCAATCAGTGTAACCTGGTTTCTTGTACCCTCAATGAATCCTCAATAAAAATTAATTAATTTAAAAAAAAAAAGAAAGTGAAATCAGTAAAATGGGAAATGCAGTCTGAAACAAGTCTAAATGTCAGCTATTACATTATATCACATTATATTATAACTCACATTATTAAAATGATAGCATGATTATTATTGACGTAAGGGGCACTATAGTTTTCAAGGCTTTTTCCTTCTGTAGGTGCCCCTGGGCTTCACTCCCTTCTAGGAGACTCTGCTGACCCCTTGGCCCAGGCCCGGTGTCCCCATGTGCTCCTGATATCAGCACTGGCAAGTAGTCCTGCCAGGAACTCTGTATGACAGGAAGAGTTCTGATCACCATTTTACAGATGAGAAAACTGGATTACAAAGCAGCCAAGAACCAAAGTCCTGCCAATGACCCCATATCCAGCTGCAGAGAAAAATTCACTAAGTGGATTTCTCTTCCATTGTCAGATTGCAGCTACTAGACATGAAGAAAGTAGAAAGATACGCCGTTATCTGTTGACTTTAGGCAGGAAACAGAGCATTTGGACAACCGTGATAACACTATGTTGAGTGCTGGCATGTGTCAAAGCATGCCCTCATTGTATTCTCCAAGACCCCTGGGGTACAAACAATGACTATTCCCCTCCACCCATTTTACAGTTTAAGAACCTGAGGCTCAAGGAGATTAAATAATTTTCCCAAGGCCACACAGCTGGAAAGATGGACCAGGCTGTGTACCCAGGTCTGAGGATTCAGAGTCCACTTGCTGCCCCACCACGCTGCCTGATTTAAGCCCCTCCCCCCGCTGACCCTACCCCTTATATGTTCACTTAAGGCGGGGACACGTAGGCCATAATATTAGGGCTGCCTCTTGGTTTTTATCTCAACACTAATAGAGTCACTCTTCTCATAACACATATAGATGTACCCTAAGGATACTTTTCAGACTTGAGTTGGAATTCTGGTTCAGCCACTTACTAGAGGAGTGACCTTGTTCACATTACTGAACCTCTCTGAAACTCAGCTTCCCCATTTTATCAAAAAAAAAAAAAAAAAAAAAAACGGACTGATAGAACCCAACCAGCCCCTAAGGCTGGTGGTGGCCCCTAGAGTGAAATTATGTAATGGAAACTTCCTAACATAGAGCCTAGAAGTAGCCAGAAGTCATTCAACAAAGTTCAAAGCCATCCCCTTCCTCCCCTGAGTTCTAGCTTGAAATATAGCTATAAATCAAGCACCCGGGAGGTACAGCAAGACCTTCATTCATTTACTAACTCAGTCATTCACCACAAAATACTGTTGACTTTTCCAGATTTTAAGATGACAACATCCCAGAATTTCTTTTTCAGTTATACATTCAGATGGCAACAGTTCCTTGTACATTTTTTCTATTGGTTTGTAACAGTGTACAAATTCACCCATATCTACTGATGACAGGCATATTCTTCAATTCCACACACTTCTGTTATGTCCCTCTGGCACCAAGAACCAGCCCTCACGGAGTTTATAGTGTATTGGGTAAACAAGCACACAAACGCCTAAGATGCTATGTGATGACAGCGCCCTCACAAAAACACTTACCAGGTTCCATGGGACTAATTAATCTCACTCAAAGTGGTGGGGACTACTTCACAGAAGAGATGGCATTTGAGTTCAGCCACAAAGAATGAGTCAGCTTCCCCAAGAATTGATGAGCATTCCAACATCAGAGTCAAATTTCAAGGAAGATATCTTATTAAAACAAAGACCACAAGAATGTCACATCAGAGGAACCTTTTTCCTTTTGTTTGGTCCAGATTATTAAAGACAAAACAGTCATGATGACTTTCAAGGTCAATTTGCTAAAGTCATTCAGTGACAGTTTCACAAAGCAAATGTGTGGTATTTAACTATCCCAAAGCCACCACTGTATAGCATTTAGGATTCCAAACAATGCAAGTTTCTCCTTCAAGAGCTCATATATAATGAATGTGTGTTACATTAAAGATTACTGAAGATGGTAACCCCTTTTTGCATGTGAAGATTGGTAGCTTCTAAAATATTGATGCATTTGTGTAAGATACTCCACTTGAATTTCACAGCAAACCCAGAAAAGGAAATGTCAAAGCTGGACAATTTTTAAATGAACTCTCTTTTCTAAAAACTTCTTAAAATAGGTAAGATTTTGAGATGAATTAGTGTACAGAGCTCATTCTGAATTTCAAAACTCAAGGGGGCAGACGTGAGGGGGATTCCACATTTAACTATCAGTGCCTTCTTCTGTGTGTAAGCCATGTTTCCTACTTTTTGCCCCAAATCACTCTATGAATGTTTTCTATAAATAGATCTTGTCATCATCCATAGGGTACCTGCTGCTACTCTCCCTTCCTCTGTGGCCTCCATCCATTCATTGCCACTCTGTGCAGAAGGTGCTGACATCTCCTGCCAGAGCTGGTGCCATGGAGCCCTCAGACTAACAAGACTTTTCAGCACTGGAAAAGTGTCTCTCTTTCCTTCTTTCTTGGCTTACTGTACCAGCCCAAGGCTGGTGTCCCAGGGATTAACAGTGTCAGGGCACATTCAACTCACAGCCTTCGCATCCCCTCCACGGGATTCAGGTATCAGTCCTTGAGCAAGGGACATCCTGAGTGACACCCCTAAACCCCTCTCCTCCAATGACCAAGTCTTTGCTTTGGGGTTCAGCTTCTTGTCCTCACCTAAGAAGACTTGGGACCATCACGGAGAGACGGCCTGGCATGTCGTCTCTCCAGAAAAGGCCACACTCGTGTGGCCCTCAGAAACACACCTGGACTGAGATGACAGGGTTCTTGATCTTATTTCTGCTTGCTTCAGTTACGTGGGGAATATGTCAACCACGTAACAAATTTGGAGAAAGCTAGTGTCCATTTCTATTGGGTTAAAGATGAATAAACTAATGAGTGGATGGATTAATTGATTAATTAACTGATTAATAAGACTCCTATTAAAGCTATAAACTTTCCCCAAATGAATGTGGGGTAGAAATGTTCCATCTTTATGCCTTGTTCACTTTTAGGATTTCAAATACTTGTCTATTTTCTTCAAGAATAGTAATAGGTAACATTGCTTTCACATTTTGCAAAACCTTTCCTATGTACCATCCTTTGTTTCCTTTTTTTTTTCTTTTGAGACAAAGACTCACTCTGTCACTGAATAGAGTGCTGTAGGCATCATAGCTCACAGTAACCTCAAACTTTTGGACTCAAGCAATCTCCTTGCCTCAGTCTCCCAAGTTGCTAGGACTATAGGTGTTTGCCACCAGGCCCAGTGAGTTTTTCTATGGTTAGTAGAGATGGGGTCTCACTCTCACTCAGGCTGGTCTCAAACTCCAAGCTCAAGTAATCCACCTGCCTTGGCCTCCCAGAGTGCTAGGATTATAGGTGTGAGCCACTGCACCCAGCCCTTCATTTCATTTTTAAGTATCCTGTGAACTAGATAGTACTCCTGTGATCCCCATTTTCCAGAAGAGAAAATTAAGCAGACTTTCCCTGCCCCTCCATTCTCATGCCCTAAATTTTACTAACCCTTCAAACTATATCTAAGACATCATGTCCTCCAGGAGGACTTACCTTACCCTCTGTGCTTGGAAGACTAGCCCCGTCTCTGTTCCAGTGAAGCCAGAGCTGGTCGGAAGAGGTCTGGAGGCACCAGAGCCCCCCAGTGAGTCACCTGGAGCCTTAGGCTGCCCATCCACTCCACACAATGGTGTGTACGAACAGTGTGATTTCCCAGTGTTTCAGGTTGTGAAAAAGGCTGAGAAGCGCCCCCAGGGAGGCATGGCCAGGGGTGGGTTTCAGAGGCAGGCAGTAGCTATGTGACCTTCAGCAGTCACAGAAACTTTCTGGATGTTAGTATCCTCATCTGGAAAAGGGAGCAGACGCTTACAGAGCGTTTACTGCCACCTAGATCATCTCATATGATTTTCACAGCGTAAGATAGGTACCATTATTCTCTATATCATCCAGAGAAAAACAGACACAGGTGAGAACCACACAGATAATAGTGGTGCTGCCTGCACTTCACAGCAACATCTCGAGATCCATAAAAACATAAGCCCATGTTCGCAATTACGACACTACATCACAGAACCTTCCTCACAGAGTTGTTCTAAGAATTAAATTGGATGAGCAGGGTGTTGTGCCAGGGACCTATAGTCCCAGCTACTAGGGAGGCTGAAGCAAAAGGATGGCTTGAGCCCAAGAATTTGAGGTTGCTGTGAACTATGATGATGCCACAGCACTCTGCCCACTCAAATAGAACAAACAAGGGCTGGCGCATTGGCTCACACCTGTAATCCTAGCACTCTGAGAGGTCAAGGCAAGTGAATCGCCTGAGCTTACAGGTTCGAGACCAGCCTGAGCCAGAGCAAGACCTTGTCTCTAAAAATAGCCAGGCGTTGTGACAGGTGTCTGTAGTCCCAGCTACTCAGGAGGCTGAGGCAAGAGAATTGCTTAAACCCAAGAATTTAAGGTTGAGGTCTGAGGTTGCTGTGAGCTGTGATGCCACTGCACTCTACTGAGGGTTACCAAGTGAGACTTTGTCTCAAAAAAAAACCTAAATTTGATAATCCATGTGTAAATGATGCTCGTTATCCCAGAATTGTGCTAAAGACGATAGAGTACCCCTGCCGGGCCCTGAGGGCTTCTTAAGAGGCACCAGCTCTGAAACTCTCCTTACCACCCACTGCCAGCCACTCACCACCTCCACTGCCCCCGAGAACCCAGAGGGATTCACACACCTCCCTCTATGTAGCCAGAGCAGAGGAAAAACTCCCAGGAAACAGATGTTTCTGTCCTGCTAAGGGAGGGATAGTAGTTCCCCTGTCTCCTCCCTTAGTAAGACAGGTACGATGGATTCTGCACTTGACCGTGGTCTCACAAATTAACTGACCGCAGAGGATGGCTGGACATGGGAGCTACATTTGGCCATAAATGGCATCACATGGTGGGCAAATAGGCATTTGAATCAAAGTATTGTGGCATGATGCCCCTACAAGTGTGCGGGAGGTGAGCTGGAGACGAAAGCTATGTCTTGCAAGGAGTCTCCAGGGCTTAAGGGGCTGCGCTGGAGTGAGCCCCTCTCAGATGGGCATGTTGACACTCCCTCGTGTCTTCACTTGTGAAATGTGGGAGCTGTGACCCTTCCCTCATGGGGTCGTTGTGAAAATCTAATGAGACAACGTGCGTGCGGTGCTGCACACCAGCCCCACAATTAGTGCTGGCTCCCTCGCCACACGCTTGCTCAGTATTTAAAGCCTGGGTAAACACTCTGTGGGAGAGAGGGGTAGCTTTTCATAATGTCAGGTTCAACCTAAAAAGAAAATTCTGTGTTTGCAGAGTTCTATCTCCCTGGATTACCAAGCAGATCTGAAATGTATTAACCTTTTTACACGTTTGTGAACACCACCCTAAGAGAGCCTTTTTGAATAATCAAGAAACCTTCTCATTCTGGTAGGCAAATAAAAGGAGGCCAGGTGTTCAGTATTAAAAATGCATCACCCACCCCTGAGTTTCTGGGGCTAGAATCCAGTGTCTGCTTTTTCATAATATGGACCATTTCTAGCATAGAAAAGGAGGAAGGAAAAATGAACAGAGATGATAAGAGACTTCAGGAAGAATGTGGACCGTCAGAAGGAGGGGTGAAGGGGCGGGGAAAGGGAGGAGGAGAACCCTATTTTTACCCAGTGATAGTCTTCTTCCCTCTCCTTAAAAATAGGTCTTCCTGCCCACAGTGAACTGAGGAGACCATATCGGGGCCTCTATAACACCATCTGTGTGTCTATGTGGGGCCACTAAAATATGTGTCTTTGTGGCAAAGTTGGGCTGATCTTTTAACCATACATAGATACCCAACAACCAAATTCTCCAGAACTGTTTCTAAGAAAACATTCATATCCACACTATCAGGTTTTTAAAAAATAGCACAATAAGGATATTTTACAATAACCGTGTGAATAAGTAGCTCAGTTTGAGATGCATAAAAAGCAAAGGAGGCTGACTGTTTTCTTGAAGTGAAACTAAGATAATTTTTGTCGCTACAAGTAGCATACATTTTGGTGTGTGTCCTCTGCACAGGCCCCAGGTGAATCTCTTAACATTCATGGTACCCTTCTCACAGCTGAAGAAATTGAGGCTTAGAATTAAATACGCAGTTAAATACCCAGATCAGAGCCACGGAACCAAGGGTAGATTCAGGAATCAAACTCACGTCTGCCTGCAAACCCTGAACTCTTAACTTCTGCCCTAATATTTGCTTTAGAAATTTTTGTTGGCTGCCATGTCATCACCCAGGCTGCATTCTTATACTGAGCAGAGAAGGGAAGCCAGCCTGTGGGAAGGCAGAACGCAGCTCCCAGTCCAGCCATCCCCTGTGGCCACCTGACTCGTGAGACCACAGTCAAGTGCAGACTCCATCTTACTGTGTGAGTGGGAGGAGAATATTTCAGGGAAAAGCATGTGGCACTGCAAACAAGCCCTTCAAACTGTGTACGCGGCAGGTGCATGGTGAGGCCATTGCGAGCCTCCAGTATCACTATGGGAAAGGCTTGTGTAATTCCAGGGCCTAATAATATGAGATTAGACCCAGAGTCCTCAAACAACCCCATTTCAGAACTACTATACTTGGGGAAACGAGCACTTCCTTTGGGTCTGAGGCCATTCCGTATCCTCCTCTGTGTGTGGGAAACAGATGCTTTTACATCAGACAAACATAGAACACCAGTATATTTCCCTCCAGTACAATTTCCTAAACTCCTTTTAACCAATTTCCCAATTTTGTCACATATTTGAAACTGAAATAAAGTTCTCCTTTTAGACCAATTTCTTGTCCACCTTAACTGTGTGACAAAATTAGTCTTAGATTTTATCTCAACCTATTTCTTAGATAGGGACTGGGTTTCATTATTTCACCATGAGAACAAAAAATACAAAAAAAAGTTCCAGAAACTTGTTATTTTCTCTGCAAGCCTTATATATTTATGCCATTTGTGCTCAAAATGAGAGTGTACACAGAGTGATCATTAAGCAATTACAAGTCTACTACAATGAATAACTACTGATAGTCAGGTAACGAGAAATGTCTCCAGAAATTATAAGCAAAAGACATCACTGTCTAAGACATCATGCTCCCTAAACATAAGGAAGTCCCCCAGTCTCACGCAACTGAAGGTTGCAGACTCCACCTTAGGAAATGTTTCGATTCTTGGGTCAATATTAAAAAAATTCTCAGTTAAACATATTTATTGTGTAAATATGCAGTTAGTACTTATAAGACATTCTCTCAGATGCTGTTGGGGTGCAAGGCTAAATATATATATAGTAGGACCTCCGTAAGTTGACCACCCGAGGGACTGTAACAACTGGGCAGCATACAGAGGTGGTCAGCATAAGTGACTAGCCCCACTGTACTGATCCGTGCATGTGCTGCATGTCCCATCTATGAAAATTAGGTCAACTTAAGGAGGTGGTCAGTGGAGGGAGGTGGTCAGCTGTGGAGGTTCTGTCGCATATGGATCACTACCTTCAGGTGTCTGCAAGCTGAAATATAAAGTATGTGATGAGTGCCATGCGGGGAGATGCAAAGGATGAGGGGGCTCTGAGGTAGGATCATCTCCCTGTGAGGGAATCGGGAGACGGTGGGCGGGTCACATACAAGAAAAGGTAACATCTGTTCAGAAAACAGTCTCCTTTAACTGGAATTCAGGGTGTCCCTGAGAGATACAGCTGGAATGTTAGGCTGAGACCAGCCCATGGAGCACAAGCACCAGGTCCAAGGGTTTGGAGGTTATCAGCAGGAAAATGCAGACTCACCAAGTGTAACCAGTATTTCCTACCTCTCCCATGTTTACCCATTTACAATATTTCTTTTTATCACAGCTTCACTGAGATACAGTTGACATACATTTAACCCTTTGATACGTTGTGCCATGTGTAAACACCCACGAAAGCATCACCACCATTAAGATAATGAGTGTGTCCACCACCCTCCAGAATCTCCTTGTATCCCTTTGTAATTTCTCCCTCCTGCCCCATCCCCGGCAACTGCTGATCTGCATTTCTTCACTACAGATTAGTCTACACTTTCTAGGATTTTATATAAAGAATCACACAATGTAGACTGTTAGGCTGCTCCTTTCTCTCAGCATAACTGAGATTCATCTGTGTCGTCAGCTGTAGTCACAGTCTGCTCCTCCTTACTGGCGAGTGGAGCCCAATGCACAGCCGCACCACAACTGGTTTATTCCTTCACCTTCTGGATGGTCATTTGTGTTCTCTCCAGTGTCCAGGAGCTCTTACAAATAAAGCTGCTATAAATATTCATGTACAAGTCTTTGTCTGGACATACGCTTTCATTTCTTTTGGATAAATACCTAGTCATGAAATAGCTGGGTCATGTGGGTTAATATCATCCTTTTTAAATAACCACCAAACTGTTTGCCAGAGTGGTTCCCCATTTTACACCACCACCGGCACATGAGGGTTCCATTTGCTCCTTATCCTTGCGAACACTTGGTATCGTGACTGTTTTTTAAGTTTCAGACATTCTAATAGGTGTATAGCTTAAATTTGTATTTCCCAAATGACCAATAAAGTTGAACATCTTTTCATGTTTTTCATCGTCATTCTTATACCTTCTTTTGTGGAGTGTCAAATTTGAAGTATTCTAATCTTCTACCCATATTTGAATCTCTGACTGAGATTTTGGAGTTCATTATGCACTCCAGATACAAATCCTTTATCAGACATGATTTGCAAACATTTTCTCCCAGTGTTGGCTTGTCTTTTCATTCTCTTAACAATGTCTCTCAAAAAGCAGAAGTTCTTAATTTTAATGAAGTCTGATTTATCCTTTTTTTATGGATCATGATTTTGATGTTGTTTCTAAAAAATCTTTGCCTATCTCAAGGTCACAAAGATTTTCTTCTATGTTTTCCTCTAGTTTCACAGTTTTACATTCAGGTCTATGGTCCGTTTTAATTTTTTTGCATATGATGTAAGGTATGTATTGAAGTTTTTGTGTTTTTTCCATATGAATATCCAATTGTTCAGTACCATTTGATTAAAAAATCTTTTTTGGCTTGGTGCCTGTGGCTTAAGTGGCTAAGGTGCCTACTGCATACACCTGAGCTGGTGGGTTCAAATCCAGCCCAGGCCCGCCAAACAACAACAATGGCTGCAACCAAAAAATGGCTGGGCATTGTGGTGGCGGGCATCTATAGTCCCAGCTACTTGGGAGGCAGAGGCAGGAGAATCACTTGAGCCCAGGAGTTGGAGGTTGCTCTGAGCTGTGATGCCACAGCACTCTATTCAGGGCAATGGCTTGAGGCACTGTCTCAAAAAAAAATTTTTTTTTAATAAAAAATAATAAAAATCTTGTCTGTGTGTCGATTTCTGCACTCCATTCAGTCCCACTGAATTGTCTGCCTTGATTACTACGGTGTTTTATGTTTTTGATGCTATCATAAATGGCTTTTTCCAAGTCTGGCTATTCACTGCTTATATATAGAAATACAATTGATTTTCATATAAGATCTTTATTTTTCCAATTTTAAATACAGCTTTCTTTAAGACGTTGCATTTTCCACTCTAAGGTAGTGTTTTTAAAGCCCAATGCTGTTTCCTTCCCCTGTGTACATGTTCTGTATTCAAGTATTGAGAATACCCAGTAATTCACCATAGCAGCTCAAAGTAAAATCTGCCACATAATTTGCTACAAATTTGTATCCTTCAATATTTTACTGTGTGGAACAATGCTACATCTACACTTGGGTTGGCTTAATCATCCTCTTCAGTGGTGGGGCCAGAGGAAGCACCACCAGGGAAATCCCCGGCTTCCTCCTGGCACAGCCCCAGGGTTCCTCCTGGCCCACCCCTCCTTCCTCTTGGCATGCCCCCCAGCATTCCTCCTACACTCTGGCACAACTTGGTAATGATGGGGCTGCTGACTTTCTCCAGCTCCTAACTGCTAATGTTCAGTTTCTTCCTTCTCTGCAGTCTGGTTTTTATCAAGCCAGTTGCTAATCTCATTACCTTGGTCAGGAATCTTCTCTTTGTCCTCATCGTTGATCTTGCTTTGAACTTTCTCATCTTCAACAGTCACTTTCATCCTGCAAGCACAGGGCTCAAGTGAATTCTTGATGAAACCTCTGCTTCTCATCTTCAGCCTTGTACTTCTCAGCTTCCTGGACCAGACAGTCAATGTCTTCCTTGCTCAAACGTCCCTTGCCCTTAGTGATGGTCATCTTGTTCTCTTTTCCTGTACTCCTATCCACAGCAGGGACACTGAGAATGCCATTGGCATCATTATCAAAAGTGACTTCAGTCTGAGGAACACCATGGGGAGCAGGAGGTAGGCCTGTGAGTTCAAACTTGCCAAGCAAGTTGTCATCCTCGGTCATGGCATGCTCACCTTTATAAAGTAGAATGAGCAGGTAGTGAAGGCCTGTGTCTGCTTGGTAAGCATGAGAGTACTGGGCTCAGTGAGCACAGTCATAACTCCACCAGCAGTTTCAAGACCAAGAGAAAGAGGAGAGACATCCAATAGTAGCAAATCTTGAACAGTCTCGGATTTGTCACCAGATAGGATGGCTGCCTGGACAGCTGCACCATAAGCCACAGCCTCATCAGGGTGGATGGTCTTATTCAGTTCTTTTCCATTGAAGAAGTCTTGGAGAAGCTTCTGAATCTCGGAGATACAGGTAGAACCAGCAGCTAGGACAATGTCATGAATCTGTGGCTTGTCTAGTTTGGCATCTCGAAGGGCTACAAGGTCCAGGGTGCCATGGAACAGATCTGCATTCAATTCTTCAAATCAGGCATGGGTAATGGAGGTATAGCAGTAGATTCCTTCATAAAGGGAACCAATCTCAATACTGGCCTGGGTGCTGGAAGATAGAGCACGCTTAGCACGTTCACAAGCAGTACGGAGGCGATAGACAGCTTTTTTATTCTCACTGATGTCCTTCTTATGTTTGCACTTAAACTCAGCAATAAAATGGTTGATCCTTCAGTTGTCAAAGTCTTCTCCACCCAAGTGAGTGTCTCCGGCTGTACATTTGACCTTGAATATTCCATATTCAAAAAGGCAGTGAGGACTGACACCTCAAAAGTGCCACTTCCAAGGAAGGTCCATGATCAGCACATTTCTTCCAGCTCCAACCTTTTAGTCTAAGCCGTAAGCAATAGCAGCAGCAGTTGGCCCGTTTATCATCCTAAGAACTCTGAGACCAGCAGTTGTTCCAGCATCTTTGGTGGCCTGACGCTGAGAGTCACTGAAGTGAGCTGGCACTGTGACCACAGCACTGGTAACTGTCCTTCCAAGGCAGGCTTCCACAGATCCCTTCATCTTTGTCAGACCCATGGGCAACACCTCCTCTAGGCAGAGACTCTGTGTCTGTCCTTTGAATTCTACCTGGACCTTGGGCTGCCAGAGTCGTTCACCACCACACAGGGCCAAAGTTTTATATCAAACTGGACACCAGCATCACCAAACCAGCATCCAATCAGATGCCTGGCATCCAAAACTGTGTTTGTGGAGTTATTACAACTCAGTTTTTCACAGTATCACCAATCAATCATTCAGTAAAGGCAACATAACTTGGAGAGTTTGTTTTCCCTGATCACTGGCAACTGTCTCTGCTTCTCATGCTGGAGACACCCACATGAGAGTAGGTGGTGCAGAGATCAGCACCAACCCAAGTCCCTGAGATGCAGTTGCTGACTCACAGAGCCGGCTCAGATTACCAAGGACACACAGAAGACCCAGAAGCTACCACCGTGTTCAATGAGACTGTTTTTATATATGATCTCATATCCTACAATCTTGCTTAAGTCACTTCCACGTGTCTATATATAGTTTTTCAAAGCCTCCCCATGCAGAAACTAGGTGTCCCCAACCCCATTCTAGTTTCTCTGGGAGTTTGGCCTGGGTCACCACTCCAAAATCTCTTCTTTTATGCTGAGTTTCTCCTCGAAAGTACCTGATATCTTTTGTTAAATGACTTCAGTTCAGTCCATCTTAATCCAGCTGATATTTTACCAATAATGTTAAACTTCCAAAAGGAAAGGGGAGGGTTGGGGTTGTTTGTTTGTTTAAAGCAAAATAGTTCAAAGAAATACAGCAAAGTGTTTTAGCCACTATTTCCCAGAGGCTCCTTAGACCTTATGCAAAATACTCACCTCTTTTTTTCTTTTTGCAACCTCCCAGAAAGACAGTATTTTTCAATATAAAACAAAAGTTCTTGTGAATGATGGTAAATTTTGGCCTTATGTCTGCCTAAAAGAAACCATTCAAAAGACTTTTCTCAGGTAAAAAGATTTTCCTATTCCAAGGAAATTTTTAAATCCTGTCACTGGAGGCTCGGCACCTGTGGCTTAAGTGGCTAAGGTGCCAGCCACATACATCTAAGGTGGCGGGTTCGAATCCAGCCCAGGCCCGCCAAACAACAATGATGGCTGCAACCAAAAAAAATAGCCAGGCATTATGGCAGGCGCCTGTGGTCCCAGCTACTTGGGAGGCTGAGGCAGGAGACTCACTTGAGCCCAGGAGTTGGAGGTTGCTGTGAGCTGTGATGCCACGGCACCCTACCCAGGGGGATAGCTTGAGGCTCTGTCTCAAAAAAAAAAAAAATTCTATCACTGGAAATAGAATCTACTGCCAACTCCGAATTAGCAATTTATCCTAATCTTTTAAAATTACCACGGCTTAGTTTCACCTGGCACCTGTCCATGAAAATTTCTCCAGAGGTAAGAAGAATA
>CAUYQV010089073.1:0-22130 GCA_963574575.1 Galagoides demidoff
AATCTCTCTAAGAGTAGAATGAGAACGTTTTAAAACAATAACCGAGAAAATGACATGAAGGCTGTGTTGATCAGTTTGATGGAAGTATTTCGGATTGCATGTGAAAACCCCACACTGTACCCCAGAAGTGCATTAATGTACATAGTTACCATTCAATTAAAAAAGAAAAAAGAAAAAAAGTTCATATTCGTGTGCACATAGATATTTTTACATATTTTATGAAGAAAAATATAAGATTACTTGTTTGCTATTATTGTAATAGTTACAATCAAATAGATTTTCAGAGATCTTTTAAAAGCTTCTTCCAATTTTGCCTTGTTAAGGAAAAATTAAACCATGGAAAATAGATAAGCAACATATTTAATTCCACTCTATTTTTGATTTATAGAACTACAATCAGCATTGAATACAATGTAAAGAAAGTTCGATTTTAGTTTTCCTTTGCCGTTATTTAAGGAAACCAATTAATGATACATGTAGTATAGACCAAAGAAGTGTCACATATAAAATCTCTCAAAAGAGAATTCAATTTATCCACTGGTAAAGGAACATATACTGTATAATTTTTGTATATTTCTTTTTTAACAAACAATTATGCTTTATTAAAGAGATTTAAGACACTTTATGAAAACATGAGTCTTGGTCAGAAAATTGTTAAAAAGGATGTTTACATGAACATACTACCTAGATCTGGCTAAGACTTAAGTCCCCAAGGGCCTATCACAAAAGGGGACAGTTTCTTGGGCTTGAACTTGGAAGCTACCTCTCTAGAGCTCTCCAAGGCATGTGATAATTAGGCTGTTTGAACTGGAAAAGACTGAATCAAGGACAAATCATGCCTATTGTATTTAGCAGTTCTCTCTGTTCACCTCTCTGCTTGGAGGTAATGAAAACGAGGTGTGGTTAAATAAATATGGAAGGATTGCAATGCTTCACATTCCCCATTCCTGTCTGGGAGCACGTCTCAACTATAATCTGCCGGGTGTTGTTGCCTGGGTAAACAGCGGAAAGCTTCTGCGGAAAGCCTCAACTGGCGGCCCATAAGAAGACTTTGCCAACGCGTGATGTCAAATATTTTTCAGTTGACTTAGAAAGACCGAGATTAAGAATCTCTGTGTACATCAGCCAATGAGACCTTTAGAACATTCTGAGAATTGTTTTCTTCATTGTAGCACTGGATGACGCTTTTAAATCACCATCAATGGAACGGGTATATATCCACTGAGCATCTGACTAGACATCCCAAGAATTCATCCTGGGCAGAGGCCGCTTTTATGTGAGCAGAAGTGTTAGCTTTGGAATAAAAGTAAAGCTGCAATTCCAACCTGCCAGTAATTAGTCTGTTTGTAATCGCTCCGACCTTGTCTAAATGCCAGTTTCAAATGCCAGTGGAGAGATTTTTGAGTAGAAATCTGAAGAGGATAATTCTAATTTTAAAGTCTCACCTTTGACCAAGCTAAAATAGCTAAATGTATTTATCTATTTTTCTGATAACCAAAAGATCGTATGCCTGATGGTGCCTCAGGTCCCTGGGTTTCCCTCCCTGGGCCGCCTTCCCCTTTTCTTTTCTTGAAGGCTCCACCGCAGGTGCTCAGATGCCATCTCTGCAGAGAGGCTTTCCCAGCTCCTTGTTATGCACTGAATTGTGTCCTCACCCTACCCCCAAATCCTTATGTCAAAGTTCCAACCTGCTGTGTGAATGTGTTTGGCGACTGGGACTTCAGGGAGATAATCAAGGTTGAATGTGGTCAAAAGAGTGAGACTGAGATCCTATCAGACTGGTGTCCTTACACATAGGAGAAAAGGCACAAGATCCTCTCTCTCTCTCTCTCTCTCTCTCTCTCTCTGTTTCCTTTTCTCTTGCTCTCCCCACACAAGCACAGAAGAAAGACCAGGTGAGGGTGGCCCTCTATGAGCCAGGAAGAGAGGCCTCTCCTTACCAGAAACCAACTCTAATGGCACCTTAATCTTGGACTTGTGCCCCCAGAATCATGAGAGAATAAATTTCTGTTATTTGAGCCACAGCTGTGTGGCACTTTCTTCTGATAGCCTGAGAAGACTTAACTCAGACACCCTCCATTTATAGGAGGTCCCCGTGGCCTCCTCTCTAGCACATCATCGTGCTGGTTTCCTTCATCCCATGTATCACAATTAATAACGACTGTTTTAATTCATTTACTTGCATTTTTATATCTCTTCTGGAATACAAGTTCCGTTAGGATCACTCTGATGTTTTGTACATTGTCTGTAGGTGGAAAAGAGGAAGCAAAGAAATCAGGAGGCCATGATAGTAGTATGGTTCAGGGAAGGAAACACGGCCACATAGAGAAACACAGAGGGACTGAGACGTGCTTGGGGTGAACCAATAGGACTTGCTGACAGATGTGAGCTGGGAAGGTGGCAGGGTGAGGGAAAGAGAAGACTCAATTTGAGCCTTGAGGAAATAGAAAATGGTGGGATTGTGTTAAGAGATGTGGACCAACACAGGATCTCTATTATATATTAACACCACTGAGTCTTCTTATTCTAGCCCAGTGATTTTCAAAATTTGAAATGTACAAATAAATTATTTGGCAATGTTGTTAAGATATAGATTCTGGTCTAGTATGTAGACTCTAATATCTTCAATTGATCTATACGTCTTTCCTTCTTTTAATGTTATACTGGTTTAATTACCGGAGACCTTATGTAAATTTTAAAATCAAACTTCGTTCTTTTTTTTTTTTTCAAAATTGTGTCCTAACCTTGCTGAACTTACTTATTAGCTCTAAGTAAGAATTTTCCAAATTAATGAAAGACAACAAACCACAGATTTAAGGACTTCAGAGAAACCCGTGGTGGATACATGCATCAGCCCACTAGGCACATCTTAGTCAAACTACTATAAACCAGAACTAAAGAGAACATCTCAAAGGCAGCCAGAATAAAAGGATTCACTACAGACAGTGAAACGAGATAAGAATGGCAGCAGACTTCTTGTCAGTAACTATGCAAACCGGAAGACAATGAAGTGTTACATTTAAAGTGCAGTTATGAGGCACATAATGACATTTTGGTCAAAGACACACCACACAGATTATGGTGATCCCATAAGGTTATAGCACAACTAAAAATTTTCTGCTGTCTAGTGACATGATCCTAACCCTGTATAGGTCTTGGCTAGTGTGTATATTTGCCTTAGTTCTTAACATAAATGATAAAAAGTAAAAAAAAATGCAAAAACTCACGAAGAGCTTACAGAATAAGGATATAAAGAAAAAAATATTTTTGTACTGCTGTACATACAATGTGTTTACATTTTAAGATAAACATTATTACAAAAGAGTTAACAGGTTAGAAAAAACTTTATAAATTATTTTCCTAGGCTGATAAGATTCAGAGGTTTCCCCCACACTTTCTTTTAGAGTTTTTATAGTTTCGTATCTTAGATATAAATATTTTATCCTTTGTGAGTTAATTTTTGTAAGTTGTGAGAGATGCAAGTCCAGTTTCAATCTTTTAGCAGGTGGCTAAACAGTTCTCTCAGCATCATTTATTAAATAGGGATTCTTTCCCCCAGTGTATGCTACTGTTTGCTTTATTAAAGATCAGATGGTACTATGAGACTGGCGTTAGCACTGGGTTCTCTGTTCTGCTCTATAGATCTATGTCTATTATTGCACCAATACAGGCTATTTTGATCATTATAGACTTGTAGTATAACCTGAAATCTGGTAATATGATGCCTCCAGATTTGTTCTCATTTTGTAGAATTGTGTCGGCTACTCAGGCTTTTTTCTGGTTCCTTATGAAACATAGAATTTTTTTTTTCAAGATCTTCAAAGTATGACAATGGTATTTTAATGGGGATTACATTAAATCTATAAATTGCTTAGCAAGTACATATATTTTAACAATGTTTATTCTTCCCAGCCATGAGCATGGTATGTTCTTCCATCTGTTAACATCCTCTGCTGTATTTCTCAGTGTTTCATAGTTCTTTCTGTGGAGACACTTCCCATCCTTTGTTAAGTATATCCCAATGTGTTTATTTCACTTTCTTTGATGCTACTGTGAAGGATAGTGTATCTTAGGTTTTATTCCCAGTTTGACTGTTTTTGGCATATAGGAAGGCTACTGATTTGTGAACATGGATTTCACATCCTGAGACATTACTGTATTTCTTGATCACTTTCAGGAGTCTCATGATTGAGTCCTTGAGAGTCCATTGGCAATCACAACAACAAGAAAAAATAAAGGGCACCTGATCAGGTTAAAAAGTTTCTGTACAGCTAAGGACTCAATCAACAACGCAAAGAGACAACCTTCAGAGTGGGAGAAGATATTTGTAAGCTATGAATCTGATAAAAGGGATAATGACCAGAATCCATTTAAAAACTCAAGAAAATCAACAAAAAAGAGCAAACAATCTTGTTAAATACTGGGCAAGAAACATGAACAGAATCTTTTCTCTTGAGGACAGACAAATGACCAACAAACATATGAAAGAAATGCTCGCCATCTCTAATTGTCAGAGAAATGCAAATCAAAGCCATTTTGAGATATAACCTAATCCAGGGAGAATGGCCCACATCACAAGGTTCCAAAGCCACAGATACTGGCCAGTGTGGAGAGAAGGCAACACTCATGCTCTGTTGGTGGGACTAAAAATGGGTACAGCCTTTATGTAAAGAAGTACAGAAGAACTAAAAGTAGACCTTCCACTTGGTCTTGCAATCCTGTTACTAGGTATCTATCCAAAAGAAAAAAAAAGTCATTTTATCAAAAGAAAATTTGCATTCAAAAGTTTATAACAGCTCAGTTCATGAGTGCAAAGCTGTGGCAACAACCCAAGAGCCCATCAACCCATGAATGGATTAACAAACTGTGGCATATGTGCATTGTGAAACACTCCTTAGCCATAAAAAATGGAGACTTTGTATCTTTTGTAACAATCAAGAGGATTGAGAAAATACTAAGTATCACAAGAATGGAAACACAAGCATCATATGTACTCAATACTAAATTAACACTCATCAATTAATAACAGCATAGTCACATAACAGAAAAACTCAATTAAATTCAAGAAAGGGGGAAAGGATTCAGTAAGTTCCCACAGTGAGTAAAATGGACCAGCATATGGCACACTTCTAGGACATAACTACAACTCAGACTTTACCTTACAAAGGCAAACAACGGAACCTCATCATACGTACGTACCCTTATATTAATCTGAAATGTTTAAAAAGATCATACAATCAAACAGTTACAGTAAGCTAAGTTAATTTATTACTCAAGAAAGAGGTCAACTTCCATTCCTGCAAGTTCCATTCATAGAAAGGACTCAATATGTTTGCATCATTTTTTATCTTTTACACCGTATTTTCACTGTACCTCTTCTATGTTTAGATACATACTTACCATTATGTTAAAATTGCCTACAGTGTTCAATGCAGTAGCATTTTGACCAGTAGCATGCTGTATTCAGCACAGTAACACGTTTGTAGCTGAGGAGGCTGCATACAGCCTATGGTAGAGCAGGTTTGTGTAAGCACACCCTATGATTGAGGAAATTGCTTAACAAAACATTTCTCAGAATCCACCCCCAAATCCCCAACATTAAGCAATGCATGAGAAAAACAAAAATAAAACCAGAAACCCTCTCAAGCCAGAGAAGACACAAATTATAAATTAACAATATCAGCAATGAAAGTGAAGACATTGCTATGGATCCTCCAGATGGTATAAGAATAACTATCTCCATTTCTACTACTTCATGTACACTCTATGACTTTATGTCCATGTACTACTTTGACACCTTAGATAAAATAGATAAACTTACTCAAATACCCAAGGCTCTTTCAAGGAAAGACAAATAATCTGAACACCCTGTACCTAGTAAATAAATGAAATTCATATTTTCAAAAACTTTCTTATTAATGGATCTTATTAAACATTTGAAGAAGAAATAATATGAATTTTACACAAAATATTCCCAAGCATAGATGAAGAGGGAGCCCTTTGCAACATACTTTATGAAGTCAGCATTCCACAAACCAATATTCCTCACATACACAGAAACAAAAAACTTCAACAAATATTAGCAAGCCAAATGGTGCTATATATGTATCACATGATAAAATGGAGTTCTATCCCAGGAATGTAAGTTTGTTTCACGTTTTAAGAAATCAATCAATATAATTCACTATGTCCATATACTAATAAGAAAAAACACATGTTCATCTCCATAGATGCAGAAAAACTTTTGACTAAATTGAATATCTATTAATGATAGAGTCTCTGAAAACTAGGAGTATGAGAAAGCTTCCTCAACCTGATAAATTATATGTATAAAATGGATTTAGGTAAAATCATGCTAATCATGAAAGAATGAATGTTTTCCCTTAAGATAGAAAACAAAGCAAAAAGGTCCATAAAGAAACACACATTGAGGGCGGCACCTGTGGCTTAGCAGGTAGGGCACCAGCCCCCAAAACCGAGGGTGGCAGGTTCAAATCCAACCCAGGCCAAACTGCAACAACCCAAAAAATAGCTGAGCATTGTGGTGGGCACCTGTAGTCCCAGCTACTCAGGAGACTGAGGCAAGAGAACAGCCTAGGCCCAGGAGTTGGAGGTTGCTGGGAGCTGTGATGCCACTGCACTCTACCAAGGGTGATAAAGTGAGACTCTGTCTATACCAAAAAAAAAAAAAAGAAAGAAAGAAAGAAAGAAATACATGTTGAAAAGAAATTAAAAAGTTCTCTATATAAAAATGACCTGATTAGCTACATAGGAAATCACAAAGAATTTATGAAAAAAGCATGTAAAATAAAGTTTGTCAGGATTCTTGTTTGTAGGGCACAACCCGTAACAATGCAACAAAAAGCAAGGATATTTGTAACAGTGCAAAAGTAGCAAAGAAACTTGACAGGTATTTTCCATAATTTGGCCACAATCCTTAACACTTCAATTGCATAACCAATAATATGTTTTAAAGCTGAAAATTTTCTGGACTTTGAATAATAAAAAATGATTTCTATCGTTCAAATTTTTTTAAACTTTTACTAGAGACAATCATAAAATCCCAGAATAGTTAAACAGCCCCAGAGTTAAGAAATCACTTTCCAGTCTTATTTTACAAATAAGCTCAGAGAATAAGTAATTTATCACAGGTTATCCTGCTAGGTAGTGGCAGATCTTGTGGTAAGGAGTCTTTTTTTTTTTTTTATTGGACTTTTTTTTTTTTAACAAGGTACTGGTTTTATATACAATTTGAAATACTTTCATCAAATAGGTGAACATAGCCTTCATGGCATTTTCTTAGTTGTTGTGTTAAAAACATTTATATTCTACTTTTAGTAAATTTCACATGTATCCTTGTACTATGCACTGTAGGTGTGGTCCCACCAATCACCCTCCCTCCACTCATCCTCCCCCGGCCCCTCCTCTCCCTCTCCCCTTTCCCCATATTCTTGGGCAATAATTGGGTTATAGCTTTCATATGAAAGCTATAAATTGGTTTCATAGTAGGGCTGAGTACATTGGATACTTTTTCTTCCATTCTTGAGATACTTTGCTATAAGAAGAATATGTTCCAGCATGTTTATCCATATAAACATGAAAGAGGTAAAGTCTTCATCTTTCTTTAAGGCTGCATAATATTCCATGGTGTACATATACCACAATTTATTATTCCATTTGTGGGTTGATGGGCACTTGGGCTTCTTCCATGACTTAGCAATTATGAATTGGGCTACAATAAACATTCTGGTACAAATATTTTGTTATAATGTGATTTTTGGTCTTCTAGATATATATCTAGTAGAGGAATTGTAGGATTGAATAGCAGTTTATATTACATTTCTCTTATTCACTTAAATTTAGAACCAAATAAGAGATGGACATATGAGTCAGGCAGATAAAGTGTTAACTTTTTTAGTGATGAGAATGCTTAGAGAAAACAAATGTTAGGCATGAGACCAAGTTGGGATGCTAATACTTCACTCTTGAGTTTGGAATTATATTCAATCAGTCAGGCCTCCTCTTCTAGGTGAAAGCCCTTATTACCTCATAGCAAAAGATAGGCCACAAAATATGCTCTCTGCCAGGGTAGGCTGACCCAAAACCAAAGCAGTTATTGAGTTGAGCCTGCCTGACTCCTTGGTAGAAATTTATTAATCAGGTTCCTGCCCCATCATCTGGAGTAGGGACCCCTCTTCACTACTCTATGGCCATCACTTAACATAGTGCCTGAAATGTAATGAGTGCTCCATAAGTATACATTGAATGAATGTATGTGTTGCAGTAATTCCTTCTCCAGTAATGTGTACACTACAGTGATGAATCAACATGGGACTTAACCTTAAGAATTCATGATTTTTGAGAAACCAATACATAACCAAAAAGATAAAATTGTTCAGTTATCTAACAGAAGTCAAATCCTGAGTTTACACTTTGATTTGTTTACCAGGCATGAAGCAATCAAGGTCTGACAATTAAGTTCACAAACTTGCCATTGTGTGCTCACATTGGCAGCACTGTACAAGCAACTTGCTAAGATTTCACAAACTCGGTATATCAGTGTCTTATGATTGTGTTTATATCAATGCATGGTGATGTGTTGCTAAATGCTGTTCATTACTGTTGCATGTTTTTGAGTGTCATCATAAGAATGTTGGAGCTTGAACAGACATTAAATTTCTTGTTAAACTTGGCAAGAACGAAGGTGAAATCAGGGACACGTTAGTCCAAGTTTATGGGTATAATCACATGAAGAAAATGGCAGATTCAAATGGATTAAACATTTCAGGACAGCTAATAATGAGCAGAACTGAGAGAATTGCAAAAGTTCATCAAATTGTTGAGAAGCATAGCAGACCAAGTAAACACTGATGAAGAAACAGGAAAATCTTAACTGAAAATCTTAGCCAACAACTCATGGCTCTTGCATCACGATAATGGACCAGCTCTTGCTGCGTTGTCTGTGAGGGAGTTTTTAGCCAGTAAACAAATAACTGCATTGGCACACCCTCTTTACTCACCTGATCTCGCCTCCAATGACTTTTTTTCTTTATGTAAAGATAAAGAAATATTGAAAGGAAGACATTTTGATGACATTTAGAGCATAAGGTAATATGAGGACAGCGCTTATGGCCACTGCTGTAAAAGAGTGCCAAAATTATTTTGAAGGGTGAACTAGGCACTGGGGTCAGTGCATAGCTTCTAAAGGGCTGTATTTTGTAGGCGACCACAGTGATATTCAGCATTTAGGTATGTAGCATTTTTTTCTAGGAAGAGTTCATGATCTTAATGGTCAAACTTCATATCATTTCTAGCTTAGAAACACTATGTTGGAAAGAAAGATGATTACTACCTTTTTACTTTCCAAATGAATGGGCTTGTAAGGGTTGCTGTGTGATTGGTGTACCTAGTTCTGATCATAAGATGCCATTTGACTTCGGTTTACATTGTTGCCCCTGGGTCTGTGGTAATTCCTCCCTCTCTCTTTCTCACTAGCAAAAAGCAAAAATTTAGATCAAACTGAGTCACTACAGTGTTGATCATTACATGTCCACTGCTCCTCTAGAGCAATATACTTTAAGTTAAACTAAAGTTGTATAGCCATGTATTGATAGTGCTTTTAAAATGCCAATTTTTAAAAATTAAATAAGCTATCAACTCTGGTTTTAAAAGGCATAATCTTATTTTTAGCTATCATAATGAAAAACACATGAAACAGAATTATTTATTCGAAGAATAGGATTCTGCTTCTATCATCATTCTAACATCCTTACATCCTTTCTCTATAAAATATGCTGAGATTATCTGAGTCAATATCTCACAATTTTTTCCCAGAAACACTTTCCTTAAATAGAAAAAAGTAACTATTTTCAGGTGGGAAGGGTTGGTGGAGGAGGGAAATGGAGAAACATACCTTCATACTTCAGAGAAACAAATACTTTTAATTTTAACTAGTAGATTTTTTTTTTTTTTTGAGATAGAGTCTCATTTTGTCACCCTCGGTAGAGTGCTATGGCGTCACAGCTCACAGCAACCTCCAGCTCTTGGGCTTAGGTGATTCTCTTGCCTCAGCCTCCCGAGTAGCTGGGACTACAGGTGCCTGCCACAACACCTGGGTATATATAATTTTAACTAGTAGATTTTTAATATCGCTATAAAATTAGCTTGCTTGGCTAGATAGATAAACTCCATTATTTTAGCCAGCTTAAAAAATAGCACTACTTGAGATCTGAAAGTCAAATTGTGGTGCTGTGTTTGTTTTCTTGTTTGTTTGTTTTAACCACTATAGAAGGTAAAGCTTCAGGGTAGGAAATTAGAGGAAAGTTATTTTGAGATTATACAAAGTTGAACAGATAAAATCTGACTCACTGTTAGTCCAGCTTGTGTCTGAGGCCAACACGTACTGTCAGATCATACACGCAAGTCTCACTGAGGTTGCGTGTAAGTAGATGAGGACATTGGTTGGACCTCGGTCAGTAAGCAGATGTGATCCAGAGACACAGGGGGAGCTGCAGCTATGGGTCATTAGGAAGGTGACATCTTTTACAGAGTTGCTTTTCCCACTCTAATCATGCTTTCAGGGTGATGTGGCCAAACATGGAACTTAGGAGTTTAAGAAAATCAAGCTTGTCTCAGATGTAGTGAAATCTCCCATCAGGAGAGATTAAAGTAATTCAGTGAGCAATTTTAAATACCCAAATCATCTTCAAAATGATTCCCTCTGTTAACATGATATTTCTGAAGACCTAAACCAATCCAAAATAAACCCAAATATTTTTGTTTAAGCAAGCCACCTTGTTAGTTCAGAGCAATCTTCACTGTTAGAGGCAGGCATGCTATTTGATTTCCTGACCTCCTTCTACTCCTATTTCAAATGTTTCATGGCATTCCTTTAAAAAAAAAAAGAGATGTTTCTCCTCTTCAGAAATCATTTTCAGGACTTTTTTGCTTCATTTGGAATAATTAGAGACGTGTTATGTGCCTCTACGTCAGGTTTGAAGAATAAAATACAAAAACATTGTCTCTAAAATAGCTTGTTTTTCATCTGATTTTAAAATATAAGAGAAATAAAGTGTTAAGTGTATCACTCAAGGTGTGGACACAATGTCAGTTTCTACTCCTGAAAGAAGGTTGATATTTTATATTATTAACTTACTTGAGAAACATGTATTGAGCTTTAACTATGTGCAAAGACCTGAGATAAGTTGTAGATCCAAGATCAATGAATCCCCATCCAAAAAGATAACAGCCCTAATCTTCTAATTATTCTATAGATAAAAAAAAGTGTAGTATTCCAGCTTCTGATATACTTCAGGCAAAAATAATGTGTTTTCCATAAGACAGAGGCTATAAATGTGATCAGCATAAATGGCTGCTCGTGTCATTTTAATGACTCATAACATATTAAGACCAGAGTCCAGAGGCCAAAGGCCAGGATCGTGTGGAACAGGTTGTGGCATATACAGTATTTAGACAACGCTGATGAAAACATAATGTCTGAATATAAAAAGCTGCATTTCCAATTCACAGTCAGAAGCTGAAATTGCAGTGAAGGCAAGGTTGATGGGGCTGCCTTCCACTTGGCATCCTAATACTGATTTGCCAACATTGCTCTTACCAGTATCCTTCCTGAGGTCTTTGGCTTTATGTGAAATGCTGTTTGCTTCTTGAGTTTACTTTGCTATTTATCATGTGAGCTATGACATAGAGCATGGCCATCCAACTTTTTAAATTTCTGGTGTACAACTATGCCTAGAAGATAATAAATGATGAGCAACTTCAGTAAATACGGTTAAGTTAAGTAACCATCTCACTGTCTAAAAGATTTTCCTGGAAAGGAGGCTAACTTTTCTTTTCTGCTAATTTACATGAACTTTTCTTGTGTCCTGCTTAGAAATGTGGATCCTTTACATCCTTCAAAGACACTGATTTAGACACTAGCTCAATGGTGTCATCTTCAGTTTTCATATAAAGTCGACAATAAACTCATGAGGCCAGTGCAGGCTTAAGGGTGGTGATATATAGTTTTATGGTATTTCTCATCTACATGATAAAGCCATAGGAGATATCTTACAAGCATGACATACACACAAGTTTGTCTGCTACAATTACACAAGTTTCCAAGTTACACTTTCCTATCCCTGCTGCACTTTGATTCTTTGTGTTAGTATTCACTTTCCCCTCTTTCTTCATTCTCAAGTGAAAAGGTTAAGGAAGAAAACACTGGTATCACTAAAATGAGAAAAATAAAATATAGAGAACAAAAAAAAAGCCTAAAGTTACCTAAGTTATAAGATTTATTGCTGTTTTTGTTGTTGGCAGCAACTGAAACCCCATCTAAAATTTGTTTAGGCATAAAAAGGAAATTATCGGCTCATATATTTTGAAAAGTCCAAGGGAACTTCTGGCTTCAAGTACTGCTTCATGCAGAGACATCACACGTCTTCTCTGGCCTTCATTTCTCTCTTTTCATTTCTCGACTCCACCTTCTTGGACAGCACACACTCGAAAGAGCAGGATAACTTCAGCAAGTCCATACCTTGTACTCCCTTTGCTTTACATCCAGGCACTAAGAGCCAGAGAAATTTCTCTTGCCCAGAAATTTCAGCAGGAGTCTTATTTCATTGTAACAGCTCCCCCTGGGTCCCATGCAGATCCCAGTGGCCAGGGAGCATGACTCCAATTTGCACAGGCTCATGTCACATGCTTAACCCCTAGACCAGAGGAAGCCAAAGCATGTGGGCCAAGAGAAGGGGAGGAATCATTCTTCAGACAGAATTTTGATGTGTTTACCAGCAGAAGGACAAATAGATCCTGAGTAGCAACACAACTGATGCCCACTGCTACATGATCCCTTCTTTAGGGCCAGTATTGAAACCCCCAAGCCTTTCAGTCCAACTTTTCTGAACATCCAGTCTGGAAGCACTCTGCACTGAACTCCCAAGTAGAATAAGACTCTTCTTCAACAATAACTCCTGCACACCCTGTGATGAGGTATCACAAGAGCCATCAGCTGTCATAAACTACTGGTTATATTTTGCTGTTAGCTTTGCATGTGGGCACTGAGAATTGTACCCAGCCTCATTCTCTCATGGCCAGTCTTTCCAGTCCAGACACTGGCGCAGCAGTCAGCTGTGGAAAGGGGTAACCTGGCAGTGCTTTGTCTCAGCTATAATCTGCCTCTCACTTCCTGCCCTGGGGCCCCTCTGCCCTCCTCACTTGGGATTCTACTCAGCCATTCTGATGCAGTGCAAACCTGGAAGTGTGAGGGATCCTTGACTAATGTAGGACAGAGCCAATGAATAAATACAATAGAACTTCCATAGTTGACCACTCCCAACACTGACCACCTCATTAAGTTGACCTAATTTTCATAGACTAGACAAGCACCACATTACATATCAGTACAGTAGGCCTAGTTCCTTATGTTGACCAATTCTGTATGTTGACCAGTTTGCTGCATTCTCTTGGGTGGCCAACCTGTAGAGGTTCTACTGTATTCCCCTTTACTGTCACCTGAACTAAAAATTCCAGGGCACATTTGGACAGATTCCTAGTGCATCCCAGAAGAATGGAGCGTCAACTCCCACAACAGTGACTTGTCTCCATCATGACTCTTGGATTAGCTGTTCCTCAGTTGCTGTTTTAACTTCTCAACTGCCTATTGCTGCTCTTCGGAATCCCTTGCCCAAAGAACGTCTTGGGGGTCTAGTGGACCCCAACCTAGGACAGTGGTCAGCAAGGGAGCCAACACTGAGGAAATCATGAAGTCTGCACCAAACCTAATGCATAAAAGCAGAAGCCTCTAAGGGCATATGCTATTCTACATGCCTTATGGCAGCATGAGAACAAGGCAGCCCCTGTCCTATTTCCTGGAGTCTTTTATTTGGTACATAATAGGGTACACATGCAAGGATGCATGGCAGTCGGTAGTCAGCAGTCAAGGTTAAGAATGAGAGAAGGGAGATGACAGCCCCGAACAAGGCTGAGTAAAGGATAAGCAAGGACATAGGGCAATGGAACATCTGAAGCGGCCAGATAATGGTGAAACCAGAAGAGAGACGGGGGACAGCAAGTCTCATCTCCTCAGACAGACGTCTCAGCTTCTCCAGCCCAAGCTATTAGTTGATGGCCTCAGCTGCCTGCACTGTTGAGTTCCCCATGCAGGGATAGTCACACAGACATTCCCCAACTGGGCATCTTACCCTGAGTTGGAATGTCTATGAGGAATTCAGCCTCCTATAGAAACCATATGTGCTCAAGACTATATGTGCTTCAGCTTATATTTTAGGGTCAGGTCAGCACAGACTAAAAGCTCTTTGAAAGCAAGCTTAATGTCCATAGTACAGTGAAGCTGCTCAGGATATATTTATTGATAAAATTTGATTTAAAATTTAAAATGGAACAATAAAAATGACATGTATATTGGGACATGTGTATTATTGGGCAAATGTACTAGATGGTACAGTTTTGAGGAGACAGGTGGCTTCTAAAGTGCAAAGATGGAAAGTTAGGCCCAATGATCAAAGTAAAAGAATCTCAAAGTCAACCAAACAGTGGAGCTTGGAGTGGATCACATCCTCAATATTATACATTTCTTTAGTCATTACTCATTCTCAATACCCAATTGTTTATTATTCATTAACAATGATTTTTTAAGTGAATTCAAATTTTTATTTTGGGAGGCAATAAATATTTTATCTTAAATCTCTATGATTTTCCCTGTTGACTTGAGATTAGTGAATTATAAAAATATTTCTATCTTTGTCAAAATAAATGTAGGAGCTGATGAATATGTGTAAGGGTTAGCAATATCACAAAACTTATAGGCTAGCCCTTGGACTCTTAAATTGCCCCTAAGAGCTACTTGGCCTCCATAATGGTTATTCTTTTATATACTGATGGGCAAAGGAAAATGAATTAACAGAAGGGAAAGAAGACCAATGTATAACTACTATAAATCACACACAAAATTTTCCATTGCAGTGCCCGGAAAATAAATTGTAGAAAAGAAGACCTGTTTGAAATGTACCATTGGGTCCTCAATGCAATAATCTTAATGGTATAGACTACATTAGACAAATAAACAAAAATTGTTTCCTGCATTAACACAAAGCTATTAATCTTGGTGTTGTTTTTATTTTTATAGTGAGAAACTTGACGGGAAGATGAAAGCTGTCTAACCCTTGCATAGAGATAGAAAGAAAGGCCAGCAGATATAAAGTATGATAACTGACGTCCCAGCAAAAGCATAATATAGGGAGGGTGAGAATTAACATGAATTGGGGTGGATCACATCCTCAGTATTATACATTTCTTTAGTCATTACTCATTCTCCATACTTGCCCTGATATAGCAAGATCCTTTACATATTGCAATAGGCTGAATATCATCCCCCCTCCAAGTCCTAATTTCCCTAACTTGTAAATGTTCCCTTATATGGCAAAGAGATCTTTGTAGATAGATCTTGAGAAGGGGAAATTATCCTGGATTATCCAGGTGTGCCCTAAATAGAATCACAAGTGTCCTCATAATAGAGAGGCAAAGGGAGATTACACAGAAGATGAGAGGAATATATGGCCATGGAAGCAGAGATTGGAGTGATGTGGCCACAAGCCAGGGAATGCTTGCAGCCACCAAGGACTGGAAGAGACAAGGAACCAATTTCCCTCCAGCCTCCTGAGGGAGTGCAGCCCTGCTGACACCTTAATTTCAGCCCAGTGGTACTGACTTCAGACTTCTGGTCTCTAGAACAGTAAAAGAATAAATTTCCATTGTGTGAAGCCACCAAGTTTATGGTAATTTTTATAGCAACCATAGGAAACCAATATACATACATTATCCCATTTAATCCTCAAGACAACTTTTTAGGTAGCTACTATTGCTATCTTATAAATGAGAAAACTAAGGGTCAGAAAAAGAGTCTTGTGTGACCTGGCAGATAAGTGATAAAAAAGTGAAGTTCCGTTCAACTCCAAACCTTGCACTTTTCCCCCACATCCTATAATCCAGCCTTGTAGACTTACTCAGAAGCCTTTTCTCATCTCCCTAGTCCCCCTGGCCTTCTGCCTGGGCCACACACCCTCTCATATTTGACCTCAAGGATGTGGGCCACCTCACCGGCTTTCCTAGCCGGTCCATTCTCCATGCTCCCCTGCTCTGGCCTCACCCCTGTAATTTTCCTTTGGCTTGTCTTTCTCCTCACTGGGCTATGAGCTCTACGTCAGGGACTTGCCTTTATCTTTTCTATCCTGGTTTACTTGATGTCTGGGACACAGTCTGTGCTTAAAACTATTTGTTAAATAAACGAATTACATCGCATTAACTCTAAATAAGCACAAGAATTAATAAGCTTACATTAGTGAGGGTGAGGGTCTTGGAGTCTCAAGTTGGGACAAGATCAGATGCGAGATGAGGAATTATCACTTTCCTATTTCTTTATGCTGCCTCAGTTCTTTTCTTTTTCTTTTCTAATTTTTTGTAGGTAGAGGTAAAGTAATGGCATCTGCTTTGTAGAGTTAGTGTGATTATTAAATGAGTTGACACAGGTAAAGGGCTTAGATCAAACACTGGCACAGAGTAACAGCTATATAAATATTCTCTAGTCTTAATTTTAAATCACCTCTTTTTCTGCTCATACGAAAAGCAGTTTTTTTTAAAAGGAAACAAATCCATGGTCTCAAAAGTTTTGAAGTTGAAACCAGTTTTTAAAATGTGGTTTGGTAGAAAACAGAACCAATCTCAAGAAGACAAATTTAGCTTTGAAGTGGCGATTTAGCTCAGCATCAATGGTAAGATAAGACTGGAAAGGTCAGTGCCCAGATTGTCATTCGCTCAAACCAAAAAGCAGGAAAAATAGTATTTGAGAAGTACTAAGACACAATTGTCCTTGGAATTTCGCTGGAGATTTCGCCTAGTGGTGTATCTTATTTCTGAAGTCAAGAGGACCTTATTGACTGTGACTCTTTCTGTTGTGTTATTAATCTTTCAATACTTTGATATTTTCAGATTAGCTCCTGCCAGGAACTCAGTCTACTGCTTTGTTTCTTGCTGATGAACAAATTGGTCTAATTTGAACCACGTGGAGAGGGAAGTGCAACTCTTAAGAGCGAGACCTAATGTTGTTTTTAATTGGTTCTCAAGTTTTTATATAATAAGGGAAAAACAAAGCTTTTTGGGAGACACAGACAAAAGAAAAAACATACTAAAAAGCTTTCAGGCTGTTTTTTTTTTTTTTTTTAATCTTCATTTGTTTCTGGGCTCACAAAGTAAACACGACATTTTTTTGCAATGAACCCAAACTTCAGGGCACAAAGATGTACGGCTTGAAACCTAGGATGCAGAAATCATTGCCTGAACTTAAGTAAACAAAATCCCCATTGTAGTTCATGGACATTAGTAACTTGGAATCAAGTGACACCAGTTTTGTGGCTTTACAGCTATCCCATGATGTTGTGCTTCGGTGCAGATAAGACGTTAGTTGCACTAAAGGGAAAATACACGTCTATTTCTTCCTCTAATGGGCTTACTATGCACCAAACTCCCTGTACCAAAAGCTTAAGAATGCCTCTGTATTTTATGTAAGAGGATTTTTTTTTTTTTGGTTGACTTAAATATACTATAAACACAACCTGGTCTATTTTCATCCCACGAGTTGTTGCCACTGTCACTAGCAAAGGTCAGGACTGAGGAACACCCACTGATCCTCTCTCATAATGAGCTATAAAGATAGAGAGGTAAGATGCTGATGATAAACTGGAAAAAGACCAGTGTTCGTGATCCAAACAGGACAGATGAGTAGTAACAATCTCAATGGAACGGTGAGTGGTTTCAACAGGTATTCTAAAGGGAGAACCAAGATTTATAAACTGATTGGATGAGGCCTGATGGAGGGTCAGTAGAGAGATGAGTCAGAAGTGAATCTGCAGCTTCCCATTGAGAAAAATGTGTGGATGGTGATGAGGCGGGCCAACGGAGGAAACACGGGAGCAGAGAACCGGGGACAGGGGAAGGTAAACACCACGGAGAAGAGGAGACATGATTTGCTTTGGAAAACTTTGAATTTGAGGTGCTTGAAAGATAGCTGTGTGGAGACAGATGCCCAGAAAATGGGCGAAATTCAGAACTGATGCTGAGGAGAGTAGTCGGGGCTATAGCCGTATCTATGTTTTTCCCACTAATACTTGGAACAGTTTTTTTTTAAATAGTAGTATACATTAAACAAAGACCTTTCTCAGTATTTTCACATTTTACTCACATAACAGCTTTGTAAGAATAAGCAGGACCCATTTTATTATTTTCATTTACCATAAAAAGAAACCAAAGTGCAGAGAAGCTAAAAAATTTGCCCCAAGGCCCTATTGAGAGATAATGCCAAAGTCACGACCAGACCTATAACTTCTGAAATGTGTGCTGCTATTTCCTAGACACCGTGCACTGGAGAACTGAAATCCTACATTTATTGCTTGCAAATAGAGATTGGGCCTGTTGCAGAAATGTGGCACATAAAACCATGCAAGGTGACAAGCATCCCTCGGGGACTATCTGTCTTAAATGTCTTAAATAGGCTGCTGGAAAGAGAACCAGGAAGGGAAGAGGGATAAAGTGGTTAGAGATGGCAAAGGACAAGAAGGAAGGAATCAGGGCCCGTCCAAAGACAAGGGGGCAAGTGTTGTCGACAGTATCAAAGATTGTTTCTTCTCTAATTCCCTTCGACCTCCGTGCCAGTCCCATCTAGAGCAGGCAGAGGTAAGGTCCTCTCACATTAGATGCACAAGGACTCCCATACCTTATGTTAAATACCTCTGCCAATGTATGTTTCCAACTCCAGCCCCTTGCCCACAATCCCCAGGATGGAACTGGCGGGTTACATGAATGGATGTTAAGCTTTACCACCCAGTGATAAAGTCATCAGTAAATTTCACAAGTTTCCATGCATAACCTTTAGTCATAGATCAATATGCAGTAACATAACTTTTAAATGTAGATTGTATCTGAGAGGCCATGTCTACACAACAACAAACAGATGTTTTGGCAAAGGCAACAGCCTCCACGTGTTTATGGGGGGCAGTATCTGGTGGTGAGAACCAGTTTCCACCCTTTTCTCGTCTTTGTTTTCAGCTTTACTTTAAAACATTTGTTTCTGCTATAGAGAGGTAAGTTTTTCAGACAGAAACCTGGCTTTCAAAAATCCAGATTTCCTCTTAAAGTAGGCAAAAAACAGAGAAAAGGAAAGCGACACAGATTGAGTCAAACCATTTAACAAATTCCATATGACAAACATTTATTGAATGGTTTCCGTGTGTGTATGTACATATGTATATGCAGGTTGGATGTAAAGTTTGTGTGCAATTTAAAGTTACAACTATTTTAAATTACACACAAACTTTGTGTCCACCCTGTATATAAATCCCTCAAAAATTTTTGTTTTGACAGAAATAATGGTGCTCACTTAAACATTCTGGCTCTGTCTGTTCTCCTGAATTTCTCAACCCCTTCAGAATAAGACATGGCCACATAACTAGTTCTGCCATGGATATTGGGTGAAAGCCCAAAGCACAGAACGCTGGTTCTTTACCTGTCTTGTCTTTTCCTTCCTTGGCTATTAAGAAGGCTGTTCTAGAAAGCTGGATGTCATAAGAATGGAGCTGAGCCTCTACCTAGCTAGAATCCTGAATCAGTGTATGGCTAAGATCTTTAGCACTGTTTTATATTGGACATATGGTGTGATACATAATCTTTTTTTTTTTTTCAGTAAGGCCATTGGAATTTTGGAGTTGTTTGTTACTAAAGCATAAAACTGACCCATTCTGGAGTTCACATCTAATGACACACATCTAAAACAACTCTAATCGCTTCATGCCACATCCTATTTTATCCAGAATAGTCTTGTTTCATGCCTATTATTAATTAATTAACACCTGTTAATTATTTTCAGCAATTCTTTCAGAAGTATTCTGGTTTGAATGATGAATTACATGACCTTCCCCTAGGTATAAAATAGGCTATGATATGTAATATAGGAGATACATAAATATGGCCTCAGAGAGGGAGAGGAAGATTCTACTAAAAGGATTTGATCATTAACTGGAACTTAAAAACAACTTAGTGTTCTCTAAGGCAGTCATTGAAACAGGTGAAGGTTAGATGTGAACTCCACAATAGATCAGGTTTATGCTTTAGTAACAAGGGGTGAAGGGCATTTCAACAGCTGATCAAAAGGTCCAAAGGTAAAAGTGAGCAGGATATTTTGAAAACAGTAGGCAGGTTAAGGTAAATGCGGTAGGGGGGAGACAGACAGTGGGGTGAAGAGAGCAGAGGAGGAGGAGGAAGACAGGTTGGTTACATTATTAAAGGCTCTGAAGATCTGGTGTGGGGGTTCATTGAATCCATATGTGGCGGGAGGGGGTTCATTTGGAAGAGCCACACATGACACTTCACTTCTCTGGTTAGCTCGTCTTCTCGCCATTGAATTTCTGACCCAAATCTTGGGTAACTCAACTCACAAAATAGACTAAAACACATATTGCTGAGGTAGAGGAACTTTTGATCAATGTCAAATAGAAATTTTTAAAAAGGATGGCCCAGCAAGAATGAGATGGCTGTTCAATTGAACCCTGTGGTGGGTGATGCTTTAGGGAGTTATTTTTATGAATTCAATGAATGCATACAATGAACTAGGTACTCTACCCTGTCTGTGGAAATGGACATGTCACCAAGCTCTAAAACAGAGTGCAAAGAAACCTGGTAGTTGTGAGTTGCCCGTCCCAGTTTTCCTGGGACAGACACAGTTTGTGCCTATGGACATAGAATCCACTTTGCCCTCAAAAGAGTCTCAGCTTGGATAATAAATTCTACGATCTCCCTTCTTGTGGTACCCAGTGTGGAGCTAATTTTACATTCCTTTGTTTTCTTTATTCTCTCAGATTAAATGAAAACTAACTTAAACCTGTACCTGCCAAAAATCAGTGTGAAGTCCAACATCAGTCATTGGTGAGGACTGTTCTCTGATCTTGGCCAGCACAAGAACTTCATGGGTTCATGCCTTGGAGCTTCCACCTCAAGACCTCTATCTAGGCCAGCAAGAACTTTCCATCCAGGCTACGTCATCTCCCATTGGCTTTTGTGCGGACTCCCCAGGCTTCAGACATAAAGCCCCCGATTCTTACCCATCTCCCTGCCCTCACGCCTTCTTCCTGGTTAGTAAGAGCATGAATGGCAAATACGTGTGAGAAAGACATAAAACACATCTCAGTGTAAAAGGTCGCCCATTAACAAATGGGACTGGGGAAGCCTTTAGGGGCTTTGAGAAACCTTTGAGCTGTTCTTACAGATGTCATCACCAGCATGTATTGAAAAACATTATCTTCCAAAAGCATAGCACACACTGATCATATGCAAATAGGCCTGTTTTGCATTATCTGCAGTAACTATAGGTAGGTTAGTGTCTGTCTATACCGTGACTGTCAACCAGTGTGCCGTGGCATACTGGTGTGCAGCAAGGGGATCTTAGGCGTGCCACAACAAATTTCAAATATTAATTAAATTATTTTCAAAAACGCTCCAAAGCACTGTGAGTATATTCTTTTTTTTACTCTTTTCTGATCAATGTAATTTAAGTGTGCCACAGAAGTTTAACTGTAGGGTCGTGTGTGCCGTAAGATAAAAAAGGTTGAAAAACACTGGTCTTGGCTCAGCGCCTGTGGCTCAATCAGCTAAGGCATCAGCCACGTACACCTAAGGTGGCGGGTTCGAATCCCCAGCCCAGGCCCGCCAAACAACAATGATGGCTGCAACCAAAAAAGGGCCAGGCGTTGTGGCAGGTGCCTGTGGTCCCAGCTACTTGGGAGGCAGAGGCAGGAGACTCGCTTGAGCCCAGGAGTTGGAGGTTGCTATGAGCTGTGATGCCTTGGCACTCTACCCAGGGGGATAGCTTGAGGCTCCATCTCAAAAAAAAAAAAAAAGAAAAACACTGGTCTATAGCAAGATGTAACAAGCACATGATGGGTATATCCACTGTGATTTCATTCTGTTCGTGACCCCAATACTTTAGCATAGTCCTTATTACGTTTTCTATAAGGATGTGTAGAGATCATTTGAGTGGATGTCTGTTACATACTTAGCATAATGCC
>CAUYQV010089076.1:0-27382 GCA_963574575.1 Galagoides demidoff
CTGACCTTTTGCCCTGAGATGGAGGGACTGCATTCATTCATTCATCAATAATGTTCATTAACACCAAGTCCTGGCTGAATATAATTCTTAAGACCTTATACCCCTAGACCAGTGGATCTGAACCTTCCTAATGCCGTGACACTTTATACAGTTCCTCATGTTGTGGTGACCCCCACACATAAGAAGTGGTGTCTCAATTCCTAAGATTATCAGAAATACATGTTTTCCAATGATCTTAGACAACCCCTGTGAAAGGGGGAAGGGTTCTTCAACCCCAAAAGGGGTAGTAAACCACAGGTTGAGAGACACTGCCCTAGACAAAGGACCCACAAGGACTCTTCCGACTTGGATCTTTCCCACTGCCAGAAGCTGTAGGGTTTTTTAGGCCTTCTGTCCAGAAGCTCTGATGCTTTTCACTTCTTCTGTATTCCTTCCTATCTAATAAATCCTATCTTACCACTGATCTATGGTCCGTGAGTTCTTTCTTCAAATCCTAGGACCAAGGATCTACTAAAGAAAGAAATTCCAGTAACATTTTCTTTCTGACAATGTAATACGACCACAATTTGGCCCACTGATATGCTAAACCTTCAAAGGGACAGGTAATTTTGGTTTTGCAGAAAACAATAATAACCACCACAATAACAATAAAACTAACCTTATAAAATTAATCTTGTATCCCTCTCTATGCTAACTGGGAGGAATCCATGCTGACACAAACTCAAAACACTCTATCCATAAGGCAGGGTTTGGTCCCATACATCAAAAGTAATCATAATTAAAAGTGTGTTCTAAAATTTTATAAGTTACGTACCACTCCTGAGGTAGGAAATACATCACTAACACTTCCATCAGCCTCCCATGCCACAGTTATCCGACCATATGTTCCCTTCAAGCGCTCAACGTTCAAGGTTACCAGGCTATCTTGCTCCATTTCTTCCACTTGCTTATATAATGAATTCTAAAAAATACACAGGATATCACAAAAGGTTACTTGAAATTACCTGTCACACTTTTCTTTATTTCATGTTGTTTTGTAGTTGCAAATGTCACAGTAATAAGCAACATGACATAGTAAATGAAAAATAATTAAAAAACACTAATACAGGGTGACAATGATTTAAAACACAATGTTTAAATAAGTAAACGATGGGTGGCGCCTGTGGCTCAAAGAATTAGGGCTCTGGCCCCATATGCCAGAGGTGGCGGGTTCAAACCCAGCCCTGGCCAAAAAAATAAATAAATAAATAAGTAAAAGATTGAGTTAAACAAAAACATTCATTTTTGTAGGATTGCTTTTACTTTTGTCTTCCTATTTCTACACTTTCAAATTTTTTTCCATGAACATATATTACTTTTATACTCAAAAAGCATGTATTCCTTTTCTTCCTTTCTTTCTTTTCTTGTTTTTTTTTGAGACAGAGTCTTAAGCTGTCGCCCTGGGTATAGTGTTGTGGTGTCACAGCTCATAGCAACCTCGAACTCCTGAGCTTAAACAATTCTCTTGCCTTAGCCTCCCAGGTAGCTGGAAAAAACATGCATTTTCTTAAAAGGATTCACAGCATGTATTAATAAAAAGCTGGTAGAACAGAAAGGATACAGACTCAGGAGAACAGGGTAAACATTCCCACCACGTAACTGTCCCGTCTCTCTCAGTATTTGTCTCCTGTTTGTAAAATTAGAGTGAGACCTTTATGGTCTTGATGTCCACGGTCTCACCCAAGTGTGATGACATCATGAGAATTAAGGCACTCTTCTCAATCATCTGCAACTGTCTCTCATCCTTAAATTCAAATCCTCTGAGATGTTCCTGTAGGCTACCATTTTTGCACTGATGGTGTTTGCCCTTAGCTCTTGGTCCTTACAACTGTCTTTCCTGTCAGAAATATCCCTTTCCTTCACAGTAGAATCCTTTTCTTTCTTTCTCACCTATGCTTCTTAACCTGTTCCCTTTGCTAATCTCCACCTCTATGTGACCCTAACATTCTTCACCAAACACAGGCACTGTTCCTCCAAGTGAGTATATCACTAGGATCCCTTCTTAAAATATCCCCATAGGCAATAAAGCAAACATATGGAGTGTAAAGGTTTCTTTTAAATCTTCTCATTAAAATTTGTCTTGTCTTTTTAGTATGATAATCTGAAAAGAGACTCCCCATTAATTTCTTAAAGCTTATGAAAGCTTCTATTTAGAATGCTAATTTAAGTGGCGATACTATCCTACAGTGGTATTTTACACAGCATTTTAACATATTGTTACAGATGTTACATAGTAATAAAATCTTGCTGGAGGCAATCAAACATTCCAGAGTAAAATGCCTTGATTTTAAAATATGCATATAATTTATTCACAAAAGACAATGCCTTGAAAAAAAAAGAAGCCTCTCTGGCACCATGCCCTCCATTAATGAGGCTTGATAAAATGAAGACTTAACACAGCCTGAAAATATTCAAGAAATTGTCATCATCCACTAAATCTCATCATTTTGAAATGAGACTGTCCAGACACAAAGACCTGTATTGAGGAATTCTACTGAATGGACTGAAGGAATCCCAAATACTCTCTACTGGGAAGGATTAAACAACAGTGATTTTATGATCCTAGAACAATTCTGGAGCTTGCTTCATCAAGAGTAATACACCATGTGTAGGCAGTTGAGGAGTAGTGTGCTCTCCACCACAGCCAGGCTTCCAGGTGAGAAGAATCACGCACTGTGCACGCTACTTTTCACCAGGCACCCCGGCTCTGCCCTGCACACTCCCACAAGGCCTGGGACGCTTCTCTTTCCTCTATGAACTTCTGAACCTAATGGCAGCTTCGTACTAAGCAGCTAGTGTGTGTGTGCCAGGCACTCTTCTGGGCATGGGGCAAATCTGTGAATGAAGCTGTATCCCGGCCCGCCTCTCACACCTTGCTGCTGAGGGGATTAGGTGTGTCCTGTGGGACTCTGTTCAGAGAGGACTCTTGGAAGCTGGCACCTAGCTTCCTCTGGACTTCACCTGTGAGCTTATTCCTTTAGATGATTTTGTTTTGTATTTTTTTCAACTTTATTTTTTATTTTTCTTTTCTTTATTTAAAAAAATGTAGGGGGTACATGTGTTCTTCATTATGTGTTTAAATTTTGTGGTGCTGAAGTCAGGGCTTTTGGTGCACCCATCACCAGAACGGTGTACACTGTATTCAGTAGGTAGATTTTTGTCCCTCACCCCCTCCACAGCATTGTTTTGTATCCTTTGCTGTGATACATCATAGCCGTGGGTATGAGGAAATGCTGAGTCCTGTGAGTTCCTGCAGTGAATTGTCAAAGCTGTGGGTGACCATGAGGGTGCCCGACACAGAGCCCTGGCTCTTCACCTGCTGGACTCCACCTGCCCTGGATGCAGTTTCAGCCACAGTGGTCTCCTTGTTGCTCCAGATGGGGATGGGCAAGGCCTGCTGCAGGGGCTCTGCCCTTGCTGGTGGGCCCTCTGCCTTAAATGTCCCTTCAGCTGGTAGGCACGAAACTCACTCCCTCATCCCCTACAGGCCTTTGCCCTCTGCCACTTACTCCACACAGCCCTCCTGGAGCTTCTTATTTCCATTCCTCCTCCCCACAACCTCCACTCCTGCCCTGCACTCCCCATCTGCCTTCCCTGCCCACCCTTTCTCCCTGGCACTTAACACCATCAGGAGCTGGACATACTTGCTCCCATCTTTGTTTACTGCCTATATGCCTTTGCCCTTTCAAAAATTTTAAAGACTATAAAAATAAAGAATTTTACTTTTCATTTTCTAACATGACTCAGCATCTGAAGCAGTGACTGGACATAGTGTTTATTGAGCACGTGCTGCTGCATGAAATGATGAATGTCTGAGCGCGTGGGCTTGCGCCCCAGTTCCAGCCAATGAGACTAAAGGAGATTTCTAAGAGTTTTTTGGAATTTTTTTCCTTACTTTGGGGTTACGTAAAGCATCTCTCTCCCACTGGTCATGAATAAGAAAGCTGTAGCCCTACCGATAACATCAGCTACAAGCAACCAAATGAAGGATCTGTTTCTCATATTGGCAAAGTGGAGAGACAAGAATCTGAGCATGGTGACCCACCAGGGAGTATCCAACCACCCCTGAGCCCTCCTTCCATGTAGATACGTTTTTAGTGTGTGAGACATGAGTTAGGTTTTCCTTACATGAAAAATATTTCAGAGAAAGATTCATGATAGCTGCAGCTATTACCAAAGTTAAGAGCTCAGAATACACTTTGCAAATAGGACTAAATGATGTAAATAAATGGGTGTCTTTTGCTTGTTGATAAAGGAAAACGAAATCTAAGCATGGGAGTGACCTGGGAAGATCTGCGTCATTCTTCTTCCTCAAGAAAAAGCATCTACATGTGTGCAATGCATGTATGATTACAAATCTCTCTCCTAGGCCCCCCTTCTCTCTCTCTCCCTCTCCTCTCTTCTACTCATAGAAGAAAGTATATAATAGCACAGTAATATATTTGCATGTGATGTGTCTGACACCACATAGCACAGTGTACCTAAAATTGATTTCATTATAACCCTTCAGTAATAAGGCTAATAGCAGAGCCAAACTCCTGGACCAAGACTAAGTGGCAACATTTCAAATTCAATTTTATAAAAGAGAACAGAAACATATCCCTCCCCCCACCCCAAAAAGAAAAGAAAAGAATAGAACAGAATAGGTAAAGTTGACTTGGAGAGTCCAGTGTGTTATACAACAACTCACCTTAGGATGCAAAGTAGCAGGTGAGGCAGGGGAAGGAAATGGAGAAAGTCTCGATATACACAAAGTATGACTCACTGAGTGCTAATAACAGCTAATACACAAACACAATAAATAAATCATCTTGACTGGTAAGTGTGGGATCTTTGGTGTCATTACCTGAGCAAATGCAACAACTCCATGGGCATCATCATTAGACAGAATAGTTATTGTTACCGAACCATTAATACCAATCTCTGCTCCTCCTTTTGGATTTTTAAGCTGCACTTTGAAGGATTCTTCTTCCTCTGGAACTTTATCATCAAGGATATTTACTACTATGGTAGCTTCTTTGTCACCAGGTTGAAATATCAGTTCACCTGAACTAGCATAAGAAGTATATATAAAACAAGTTAACTACAACAAATTCAGGATGCATACATAGTAGATTACCTACAAAATTATCATTACATTGATTCATATTAATGGTTTAGAAAAATCACATTTCATATTATTTACAAATCCATTTTAATCCAAAATATTCAAATGATACTGATTAACTTGGTCGAACAGGTATTAGAAGTATGGATAATAATCAAATTTCTGGCTAATAAATAGCTCTCATATTTTGTATATTTTTTCAGTCACGAAATAAAAACTTAGAAATTAGGTGCCATACAAAATTATGGTGAGCATAAAGACACATACTGTAAAATGCTGAACCTACCTAGGAATAAAATCAGACTGGCTGGAGACGTAGGCTAGCTCGTATATATGCGAGGGGGTAGTTCCCACTAGAGTGATTAAATTCTTGCTTGAATTAAGGGACTCTACTGTAACAGAAGCTGCATCATAAGCAGACGGTGCCTCCAGAACAAAAGAGAACTGATTCAGTTCTGAATTCCAGCAATAAAGAGCAGACGTATCTTGACTGATAAGAAGTAAGTGGACTGCAGGAAGGAGAGAAAGGACAGCTCAGGTGAAATGTAATTGTCACTGGCCACACTCCCTGTATCCGGTCCAGAGCAAAACCTTTCTAACTCTCAAAGTTCCAGTGTGATTTCTGAAGTGCTGTCATATGATTCAATTTCTGAAATAATACAATACAAATAATAATTTTTAAAAGGTGTTGGACAATAAAACCAGACTGACAATGCATGCACATTGATTTAAGAAAAAAATTAGCTGGTAAAACCCACACAGATCTTGAACTCTTCTGTATTCATCTCAATATTTATTTATTTACTGAATAGCATAGTAGGATACTTTTATGTGAAAACTAGCCATAATCCCACCACTAAATGTTTCTCCTGTATATTTTCCTTTACAGTTACAATCCATATGAATGCACAATTGAGAGTTACAATGTAAATTCCAAAAACACTTTTAAATCTTACACTATATTTGTAGTACATACAGTTTTATATGTTGCCTCATGGCATTCAAGTTAATATTTTAATGCATAGACAATAACCTATAGGGTTGATCTCCAAAGTTTATTGAATAATTTCCCTACCTTGTATATTTGTTGGTTTACATTTTATTTTTCTATAATAAGTAGAGACAGAATTATTCATCTTAATTATCTTTAGTTGATGAATTTTTCAAGGCAGTCAATTAGGCCATATGAACAAATTTATGACTGTTAGAACACACTCTGTTAATCCTACTTGAAATGTTATCAGGAAATCATGCTTTTAATAGTTCAAAGCAGTGGCATATATCTGTATCTACATAGCTTAAGAAGGAAGGAGGCTTGCTATATTGTATATATTAGTAAAAATAAAGCTGTGGGGAAATAAGAAATCATAGAGAAAAATGCACATATTCCAGTATTTGGAGTATAAAGATATTAAGTAAAACTGACTCAATATTAAAATAGCCAAAGAACAAGAAAGCATGAGTCTCTTCCAAAATTTAGCTAATACCCCACATCCTGCCCTTACATATCAAGAACTACTGGTGTTTATTTATAGTAATTAATTTAAGTATTAGTGCAGTTTTGTAAGTGTTGCATAAAACGTAAAAATCATTAAGAAAATGGCATATATTTTTATAAAGTTGTGTAAACTGGAGACAAACACATTAAAGAACTCAGGTGCATTTAAATATCCCTCCAGTTTAGCTGAATCTAGCATCTCAACCACGATCATCTCTGCCAGTAGTGAAAAGACCTTTGCACTTATGAACTTATGAACTTCCAATGTCGATCAGCAGTATCGCATTCTCTCCTCAGCTAAGCTACAACCAGCAACAGTTTCTCTAAACATGAATAACTCAAATTTAACATATCCCAACCCAGCTCATTATCTCCACCAAAAAACTGGTCTCCCCCCAGCAATCACCGTAACAGCTGCAGTATCACCTTCTATCTATTAATGGCAAGAAATTAGGGTTTATCTATGACATCCCCTCTCTTACCTGACCCCATATCTAATCTATCATCAACTCCTATGGATTTTACTTGTGAGAAATCTTCTGAATCAATCTACCTTTCTGATTTTCCACCTGCATCACGTACCTCTTGCCAAGTTCTATCATTCAACATCTCTAATCTAAAGGATGAGCCTCCCACTTGTTTTCAGACATCTGGTCTCATTAACTTCTAGTTTTTCCACCATGGCAGTGATAGCTCCCCTTTTAAAACACACTGACACACATACATACAAAAACAGGGAGTCTCTCTGTCTCCCTGCCCCCCTTTCTATCTCCATCTCATCACCTTCGCATAAAGGGCATCCCGATACTTTTAAGATAAAGACTGTGCTCTTTTAAGTCCCTATCGATTTATGTGCTTGCATCTTTGGTTACACTCAGTACCACTGTTTCCCTCCTGCCGGTGTTTGGGCCACACTGGCCCCTTTTTGGTCCCTCGCTAACAGCACAGACTCATCACTGCCACAGTCTGACTTCTCCGCACATGGTGTTCCCTTTCCTTCCAGCCCATCCTATGCTCAGCTCTCTGCCTCAGTAACTCCTACTCTACCTCCAGTCCTTAAGAAAGTTTTCAGGGCATGTCTTAGACCAAGGCAAGTCCTCCCATTTTGTGTCATGAGGGTAGTTTATTCCTTTTTTTTTTTCATGGCAGTCATCTGTGGATAACTAGAAATGTCCTTGTGTGATTACAGGTCATGATTCTTCCCCACTGCATGCTAAACTTCTTCAGGGCAGAGATACTCTAGGTTTTACTTACCTTTGTTTCCCCAGGGGTTTACTACTGTGCTTGGCACATAATTAGCACTTAAAGGTATCTATTAAGCTAATAGAGAGTAGAGTAAGTTTACTCGTCCTTGTGTTCTTTTTCATATTTATTTTTCTTCTCCTATTTAAAGAATTCAGTCACCACTCCACAATCTCTGGCAAGTCATTAATAGGAATAAATATGGATCCTCATAGTCATAGCTCCAATCTGTTACTTTTAATAAAATATTTGACACATTCAAAATAAGAAAGTCCTTGAACACTATTCAATGCATAATTTCAGCTTTCTGGGCATGTATAATAAGCCACTCTAAAAACTACCTACAATCTTTTCATACTTCTACAACCTCAAGTCACAGAAACAAAAGAAATGAAAAGACCTCACAATGGGTCCCTTAACAAGCTTCTGGCAGAATTTTTCACAAATTCTTTCAGGAAGCACATCTATTATATTTTTTAAAAATCTTTTAAAGGAATTCTATAACCTTATATTAGTGGCCTGTTCACTCAGCGCCTCCTTAAAAACACTTATTAGGCAACTATTTTGAATAAGTGACTTAAGAGACACAGTCCACTTGAAAACCTGAGGTAGAACAGAGACAAAAATAACGAAGGCAAAAAATTAAAAAGACAAGTCGACAAAAACTAAAGACACTATAAAAGATACAGAATTTATTCAGGAAATCACTTGTTAAGTGAAAGCCTACGTCGTAGGACAGCATCAGAGCCTTACAACCTGTCAGCGTGCTGGGATGTAAAAAGAAGTTATTTAAGGAGAGCATGAGCAGAACAGAGGCAGGCACAGGGCTCTGATGGCCAAGGACACAGCGGAGGCCGGACAGGTAACAGTCCCAGTGGGAAGCGTCTGGGTGGGGAGGACGTGGTATGTGCATTCGGGGGCCAACGAGGGAAGAACAGGAAACACGAGAACAAAGTACGAAATAAGTATCCCTACAAAATGAGGGGCGAGCAGAGTAGCATCAGCGGGTCAGCAGACAGAATTCTCCGGCTCCACTGCTCCAGCAGAAATCCACCTGGCAGCTATCGGTAGAGATGACCCTGAAGACAACCCGTGGGGCTGGGCTGGGCCCCAGACCAAAGGCAGGGGTACGGACCTGGAAGGGAGCAGTTTCACTTGGTGCTGCCCCTCCCCCAGCCCAGCAGCACCGCCTGGCACCGCGTTCCCCGGGATCCGCGGTTTTCACAGAAGGGAGAGTTGGAGGCAGACATTCAGCTTCCTCATTATTCCAGGGCCTTTCACACTCGCTCATCTTGCCCCCTGGGAAATATGGGTGGTATCAACACGGCTAGAAACGGAAACGAGGAGCAGGGATGGGGTTCGCGGCACTGACGGCGCCGCCTCGGGACAGCAGGGCGCACCCCCACGGGGCTCTGCAGGAAACACCGTCAATAAGTCGCCCAGTCTAACCCCGGCCAGCCTCTGCCCAGCCGTCCTTGAAACTTCCCCAGGGCAGGTCTGCAGTTACCTCCTGAGCTCTGCGCAGGCCGCGGGCTGCGCTGCAACACGGCCCGGCCTTCGTGCGCGCCTTTGCCTGTCCCCAGCAGCTGTGACCCAGACAAGCCCGGAGTCTCCCTTTAACACTCTCCCAGATATTGAGAGGCAGGGAGAGGTCAGTGATTGTCTACAAAGGGAGCATGAGACCCCGACCAAGCAGCAACCCAGACAAGCTCCGGTCGCTTTTTAACCCCGGACTCCCAGGCCAGCAGGCAGGGGCCGCAAAGCAGGAATTATCCACAGTGGGAGCTTCTGGCCCTGCCCAACCGGGCTGTAGAGCTTCAACCCAGACAAGCCCCGAGGCGCTCCATAAGCCCTAGTTAGCCCAGTAGGCAGCAACAGGTCAGGGAATACGTACCTCCTACTGGGAACATCTGGACCCCGCCCACCCCGAGCAGCGGAGCAGCCACTTCGCCACGCCGGGCCAAGCCTCCGGGCTCTGCTTACGGATGCCCCAGGGTCAGCGCCCGCGTGTCTGTGCTGCTGCGCAGTCTCTAACCCTGCCTACTCTGAGTGCCAGAGACCTCGCCCTGCCCAGAGACAGATCCCAAAATGCCTAACACTGTCTGCTCCGAAACAGTAACAGAGCCCAGGCAACAATCCTGCCCTCACCCAGACCCCAACCAGGGTGTCCACCAGACCTCAGAGCACAGCCAACAGCTCTGCCGTCACGCAGACTCCAGCCAGGGTCTCACCAGACCTCAGAGCACAGCCAACAGTCCTGCCTTCACCCAGACTCCAGCCAGGGTCTCACCAGACCTCAGAGCACAGCCAACAGTTCCACTTAACCACAGAGCAAGTTTAAAAAGTCTATTTGCTGGCCTAGGTGCGGTGGCTCAGTTTGCAATCCTAGCACTCTGGGAGGCCAAGGCAGGTGGACTGCTTGAGTTCAGGAGTTCAGACCAGCCTGAGGAAAAGCGAGATCCCATCTCTATTAAAAATAGAAGAACTAACTGAGCATTGTGGCCAGTGCCTGTAGTCCCAGCTCCTCAGGAGGCTGAGAGTTTGAGGTTGCTGTGAACTATGACACCACATCACTTTATCCAGGGTGACGGAGTGAGACTTTGTCTCAAAAAAAAAAAAAACAAAAGCTGATTTCCTAAAAGTAGAGAGTAGAATAACGGTTGTCAGAGGGAGAAAAAGAGAATGAGGAATTGCTGGTCAAAGGGTACAGAGATTTGGCTAGACAAGAGTAATATGTTTTGAGATCTACCGCGTAGCAGGGTGACCACAGTCAATAATAACATACTATATATTCAAAAATAACTAAGAAAGTAAATTTCAAATGTATCATCATGAAAAAGTTCAATGAGTGAGGGGATGGATATGTATTTGCTTTTTTTGTTTTCTGGGTTTTTGTTTTGTTTTGTTTTTGAGACAGAGTCTCACTATGTCACCCTTGGTAAAATACCACAGCGTCACAGCTCACAGCAACCTCAAACTCCTGGGCCCAAGCAATTCTCTTGCCTCCGCCTCCCAAGTAGCTGGGACTACAGGCACCCGCCACAACGCTTAGCCATTTTCTGGTTACAGTTATCATTGTTGTTGAGCTGGCCCAGGCGGGGTTCAAATGTACCAGCTTCAGTGTGTGGCTGGTGCCCTACTCACTGAGCTTTGGGCACTGAGCCAAGAGAATGGATATGTTAATCAGCTTGATTTTATCATTCCACATCATATATACATATCAAAACATCATACTGTACTCCATAAATGTAATACAATTATGATTTGTAAATGTAAGATAGTAATTTGATGACCAGAGGTAAATCATCCCTGGTTCCTGGTAGTGGCAGAAGAGACTTAGGGTACCAGTGCCTGAAGGTTACGTTGCTGGATAGAGAAAGCAGTAGTCAAGAACCTCAGGGAAAAACTGCAAAAACTGTCTTCTGTGTTTGTACTAAATCCTCTAGTCATCTCAATAATTACCACTTACTTTGTACATTTAAACTTGTGAGTTCAACAAGCCTCATGCATCAATGTTTCTGAAATTTAAACCTCTACTTGTTTTCTCCAGATTTGGGTTCTGCATCCTTAACTACCTGCAGATGCTTCTCTATCATCTCAAACTAAAGACACTATAACCAAGCTTGTCACGTTTTGCACAAAAGATATGCCTTTTCTACGTCTTTTCTGTGTCTTTTCCTAATTTCAATCCCAATCTTTCCTCCCAATTCCCAGTCGCCCAGGTATGATAACTTTTGCTCCTCACATTTGAAATGTCATCAAGTTCTGATATATCTTCATTTCAAACTTCTTCTACCCACAGTAATATTCATTTCTAATTTCTCACCCCAGCTCAGGGCCTTCTTTCACTCCTGCCTAGGCAGCTGCAATTTACTGCATCCAGCATATTCCATACCCCAAAGCTAGGAGGAGTAATAAAACATGACTTTGATCATCACTGGAAGGCTTTGAAATGTCTTTGAGGGTTTGTGTACCTAATCAGTGCTCAAAGTCTGGTCCAGGGACTCCCACGAGTCTTTGAAACACTTTTAGAGGTCAAAACTAATTTCATAATGAAACTAAAGACGTTGTTTGTCTACTTCATTCTCATCCTTTCATGCATACCCACAGTATTCCAGAGACTGCCTGACTTATGATAATGTGCAGCAGACTAAATGCAGATGCAGACATGAGAGTCTAGTCTCAGAAAGACACATACTGCATGGTCTCACTTATCCACACAGTCTAAAAAAGTCAAATCCACAGAAACAGATTGTAGAACGGTGTTTTCTGGAGACTAGGGGATGGGGGAAATTAGAGATATTGGTTGAAGGGTACAAACATTCAGTCATAAGATAGGTAACTTCTGCAAATCTAATCTACAGCTTGGTAACTACAGTTAAGAATAATGTGTTATATATTAAAATTTGCTAAAAGTAGTTCTCAAATGTTTTTTTACCAAAAAAAGGTAAATATGTGAAAGTGATAGATAGGTTAATTATCATGATTGAGGGAATCATTTCATAATATACAGATAGAAAAAAATCACATGGTACACCTTAAATATATACAATATTGATCTGTCAATCATACCTTAATAAAGCTAGAAAAGGTAAGTTTATTTTTTAAAAGAGAATCCGGATGCCATGTATTAAACCAGACATTAAAGAAATTTGTAAAAATTCAGAAGAAAAAAACCATGCCACTCTTCCTACAAAGATTTATGTTTTGGAAAATATGGGGTTTAAAAAAAACATGTCATTGATGTTTATACATAATGAGTATACTGTTGTCATTTTAAATAAATGAGAACATATCTTTCAAATTTGTTTTAATTTCTGATACAAAAAGAGTCAATAGATTTAACTAATACAAACAAAAGTTCTTTAGGGTCCTCAAACTTTAAAGAGAGAGAAAAATTTCTATGACTAAAATATGTGGATATTGCTAGGCACTTTGAGGCACCAGCAAACCCTAGGCCTGCCATTCCGGGTCCCCTTCTACAGACTCCAGTATGTGTCTCCAGCCTCAGCACCACACCCGTCCCATCATCCTTTGCCCCAGTATTCCCATCTGCCAGTGGTGCTCTCAATGCGGTAAACACATCTGCCTTTCTCTTCAGCTCAGATTCTTCCCCTGCCTAAAATATTTCCTGCCAATCCACCCAGCCATAGCTCAAGCTCCCTCTTAGATCTCTTAACCCCTTACAGAGCAAACAGTACAGTATGGGTCCCTCCTTTGAATTAGTAACTTAATATTTTTTCTTGCTTCTCTAAGCAAATATTAAGTCTTTTAATACAATATCTAATTAATAACTGTGTGCTATTTAATTTATAGAATTACTCTGTCTTAATTTAAGAACAGAGCTGTGGTTCATCCAGTCAGGTTGGGTTCTAACTTCCCCTAGACACCTGGACAGGAGATGCGATGACCCACTGACTGTGTCCCCTTCCTGCACTGCTGCCACTCACCCCACATGGTGGCGGACAAGCACACGTGCCAGCTGGCCTCACTGGCCCACCCAAGTGACTCTATGCCAACCCTAGAATATCTTCCAGCTGCCAGACCTTGGGTTCTCAGGAACAGACTTTGTTTCTGGAACCATAGTGATAAAAAACGTCACTTATGTTTCTGATGTGTGAGTTAAATACAGGGGCCAAGAAAGGATTTCACACCATGGAGGAGGCTGGGAGAGTGAATAATGACGGCAGCACTTTCTCCCTTAAAAAAAAAATCTAAATGAGAGAATTTGCTATCTCCTTATAGTAATACACACTCCGATGTAGAAAAGTTATATCTTTACTGCCACTCTTCGTTTCTCTCTAAACAAAAAAAAAAATCGTTGTCCTTTACTAACATCATCCTTCATATTTTAGTCATTGTGATCATTCTCAGGCACAATGCCCATAGAATTTCAAAAAATTCTGGACTTTTGGAAGGGTTATTAGAAAGATCTTGATTTTACATTATAAAATACTCAACATCTGGCAATGTGACAATAAATCCAAGGAAGGAAAAATATCTAATTCCATGAGATTAAAATCATTCCTGCTGCCCACACTATCTTTAGGATGGGTTAGCAGTTGAAAAACCCTTACCTATTCCTGAGGCTGGTATGAAAGAGTGGATCCTGTTAACAGAAGCAAAATCCAAGGATTGAAAATATCTGAAAGAAGACTGTCCTGTCTCCCAGATGAAAATATCAATTGAATTCTGATCTCCTACAATGGAATAAAAGTCAAATCTTAAGGCAAAAGTTACAGGAACAAACTGACAAAATTACACAACAAACTAGAGTGAAATTATTAATTTTAATTTAAAAACACATTTCTTCAGAATTCATTTAGTTTAACAAAAACACAACTTAGTAAGGACTATTACAAAGTGCATTTACCACTTGAAATGAATAGATCATTTAGCCATTAACCACGATCTGATGCTAAAGAAAAAACAGGGATGATTTTTTTTATTTTTTAAGAATGCTGAAAGTTTATGAAAATTGCCCAAAGCAAAATAAAGCAAATTGCTATTCCCAGGATATACAGAATGGTCTTAAACACCATTTTTTAATATTATAAAATATTCATGGCACCCTAAGTATATTCATATGAAAATTATTTATTTGTACTTGGGGTATAAAATCTTTATAGTTCTTTCAAATTTACCTACCCAATCCCAGTTTTATTTTCCTATAACTTTAAAGTAGTAGTCAGAACACAATAAGATTGTGGGCTAATGCTTAAATCTTCTTTTTTCCAAAAACATTCATAACTGACAGTTAATACTTATCATCTATCAAGGGACATTCAATGGATCACTCAAAAAATTATTACACGAGCAATTTCATAAAAAACACACCATCTAAATGCCAAATGATTTCCGTAGTTATATATGCATTACAAATACTGTATCTTCTCACCTAGAAAGACATTTTTGGCAAAGATCAAGTAAATGTCATTGCCTGTAGACAATGCCTCGACTTGCACTGTCCCTCGGACTGGCACCTCTTGAAAGTTCGTAAACTCATTGCCAGACCATCTGAATAAAAGGCAATCTGGTGCGGCACTGGCCAGGGATACGGCTAAGAACACAGACCCTCCTCTGTTAAATAAGGCGATGCTCAGGACTCCTCGGACAGGGAGGGTCTGATGGGACACAAAGCTTCCTCCATTCCACCTGAAGACCTGTAGGAAATGTTCAAACATAAAACTTTATGACTGGGGATTTAGCATCTGTGAGAATTTAACCAATATCATGTGTTTACTCTCCTGGACCCTTATATTTAGTTAGGAGAACACTTTCATAAATGAGAAAATGCCAAAACTAATCCTCCTTCACTGCTCCCTCCTTTTTATCTGCGTGTGCACACATGAGCACACACAGCCGAATGAATGAAAGAGAGGAGGCCTGAAATCCTGGACAGGGGTTAGTGACAGAAGGGAAAGGCAAAGCCAAAAACAGGAGAGAATTAAAATTAATTCCAGATAGTAAACTTTAAACTAATAACAAGACAGAAAACTTTCTAAAGCTGCAATATCACTGCCAACTGTCCAAGCAGTAAAATAAGGAGAAACACCTAAACCTTTCCCGTCCCTCTGGGGGCAGTCAGTGCACGCAATGCACATGCTTTCAGGATAAGGGCTCATATGTTTAAAATTAAAAGGAAATTCATATTCTTGCTGGTTTCTTATACAAGCAAGAACACTGCTGGTCAATTTCGCAAAGACTTATCTTTATTCAGTCAATAATTAGGAACTCTGAGCCAGACTTTATGCTAAGAGCTATGGATACAGTGGCCTCTCTCTTTTTGGATCTTAACTATCAGGAAAAGCAAGTAATAAACATATTCAGTAACTGAATAAGTGCACAATTATAAAACAAGACAATTACTGAAGATGATATTTAGGGTAGACTGATAGAGAATTATGAAGATACAAGGGAAATCAAGTTAGGAGAAATGATATGAAAAAGTTTCTAAGAGAGAAAAAGTTTGCCAAGGTATGAATGTATTTTCAGTGCTGGGAGAATGAGGAGAGTCAGGACTAGAAGAGGAAGATCACTGAGCACCTGGCATTGGGGGGGCCCACATAGTCTATCATCTGTCTAAATAGGACCCTTCAGAGAGTGAGAGAGGCAATGTAAATAACTGTAACAGGTCAACAGCATAATACTGTCCTAGACAAATCAGGAAATTATCTTACTTAAGTCCGCATTAAATAATTTATAATTTATTCTAAGTATAATTAGACATTATTGAATAGCTTAGATGAAGAATAACATGAGTCAATTAATTTTTTTATTTCAAATTAACAGGAGGGTACAAATTTTTAGGTCACATTGTTCTCACTTCCATAGTAAAGTTTGTTGTAAAAAAGCCCCTCACCCAGGGGCATGTTATATACCCTCACAACGTGCACATCAGGTGAGATCCCACCTTATGTCCTCCCTCCTTCTGCCAATCATCCTCCCTCTCTTCCTCTCCTACTTCTCCCTCTCTCTACCCCCCATACTAGACTATATTTGTGTTTTATTGTTAATATGAGCATGTAATTGTTTATATATTGGTTTTGTATTATTTATTTATTTCTATATATTTATTTCTTTATTTCTTTTCTTTACTAAGAAGAACGCATTTCAATTCTCCATCCAGGTAAATGTAAAAGATGTAAAGGCCCCATCTTATTTTTAATGGCTGAACAGTACTCCATGGTATACATATACCAGTTTCTTGATCCATTCATGGGTTGATGGGCACTTAGGTGGCTTCCATGACTTGGCAAATATGAATTGAGCCACAATAAACAGAAATAATATTTTTTAAGGCATATGTGAAACAAAGTTTACTGAGGAAGAGAAATCTAGGCTCAAGGAGTAAGAAAGCCCACAGAGCAGGATACATCTGCCACAGGCAGAGAACGAGCCTCCACTGCAAGGAGGCCAAGAAGCTTCAATTAATATTTTTAAAAGATTACAACAGCTACTCAATGAAGAAAGTATCAGAGGAAGTCGGAGATAACCAGAGGCCAGCCAAGGGGCTACTCTAACAGTGTGGGTGAAAAATGAGGGCAGCCTGGACTAGGGAGGGAAAGAAGGAAGAGATGAAAGAAGTTTCTGCACCTACTGAGAAATACAGTCAACAACACTTAGTGATAAAATAGGTAGGAAAGAATAAAAAGGAGTAATCAAGCAAGGACTACCTCAGGATTCTCTCCAACACAGTTGCATTTATGGGGTTGCTATTTCCTAAGATGAAAGCAAGCATCAGAGTAACAAGCTTCACAGAGAAAATGAAAAGTTCCATTTGGGATATGTTAAATATTACATACCTGAAATACAGTTATTTCAGTTATCATGTGAATAGGCAGCTAGATCTGGAAATCTGGACTACAGAGGAAAGGCTGCAGGTATCATTTGAAAGACAGTAACCTACACCAGATCAGCTAAAGCCAGGGATTATAAAATTACCCAGAGTGAGTGAAGAGAGAAAGAGGAAATTTGAACTACAAGTGACTCTAGTTCAAAATTCTAAGATATCTAAGTTCAGAAAAGGGAGGAGAAACTGGCAATGGAAGACGAGAGAAAGAGTGAGCGAGAAAGAGAAAAATCTGTCCAAAGTCTCAAAAAGCAAGAGAAGAAATGGTTAAGTTTTAAGCATGATTAATTTTTCTAGCCTGGTAAAATATGACATTGGTATTTTGATGGGGATTGCACTGAATCTGTAAATCACTTTGGGTAGCACAGACACTTTAACAGTGTGATTCTACCAATCCACGAGCAGGCTATGCTTTTCAGTTGTCTGAGTCATCTATGATTTCTTTCCTCAGTGTTTTGTAGTTCTCCTTGTACTACAAAAGGTGATCTTTCACCTCTTTGGTTAAGAATAGGTATTTTATTTTCTTTGTAGAAACTGTGACTAGTATTGAGTCTTTGATTCGACTCACTTGATGGTTTTTGGTATATAGAAATGCTACCAATTTATGTGCATTGATTCTTCTAACCCAAGATTTTGCTTAATTTATTTATGGCTTTAGCTATCTGTTACAGGTTAATGTCTTTCAAATGATTAGTCTCTTGGTGGTATCTTTGGGATTTTCTAGCTATAAGATCAGGTAGTTCCCAAAAGCAATAGTTTGATCTCCTCTTTTCCAATTTAGATACACTTTAATTATTTTTCTTGCTGACTGTTCTGGCTGGGACTTCAGGACTATGTTGAATAGAAATGGTAACAGTGGGCACCCTTGTCTTTTGCCAGTTATCAGGGGAAATGTTTTCAGATCCTTCCCATTCAGCATGATCTTGGTTGTTTGGAACTAGAAAGGAGCCCAAGTCTCTAAAACAATCCTAAGCATAAAGAACAAATGTGGAGACATCACATTACCAGTTTTCAAACTTACTTCAAGGCTATAGTAGCCAAAACAGCATGATATTGGTACAAAAATAGAGACATAGACAGAACCCAGCATAGAGAACCCAGACAGAAAACCATCCACCTACTGCCAACTGATCTTCAACAAAGCAGACAACTATGCATGCTGCGGAAATGAATCTCTATTCAATAAATGGTGCTGGGGAAACTGGATAGCCACATGGAAAAGGAAACAGGACCCATATCTCTTATAACTCGCAAGAATTAAGGCAAGATGATATAAGGCTCAAAACCATAACAACTCCAAAGAAAAATGTAGGAAAAACTCTTCTAGGTATCAGCCTATGCAAAGAATTTATGAAAAAGGCCCAATGGCAATCACAGTAACAAAAAAAATAAATAAATAGGTTTAACTAAACTAAAAAACTTCTGCACAGCTAAAGAAATAATCAAGAAAGCAAATAATGCTGGGCACAGTGGCTCACACCTATAATCCTAACATTCTAGGAGGCCAAGGTGGGTGAAATGCCTGAGCGCAGGAGTTCGAGACCAGCCTGAGCAAGAGCAAGACCCCCATCTCTAAAAAAATAGCTGGGCCTTGTGGTGGGTGCCTGTAGTTGCCATTAGCTGCAATGCCACAATACTCTACAGGGGGCAACAAAGTAAGACTGTCTCAAAAAAAAAAAAAAAAGAAAGAAAAAGCAGCACACAGATCATCTACAGAATGGGTGAAATTTTATAAGCTATACATCCAATAAACAGCTAATATCCAGAATCTGCAAAAGAACTTCAGGAAATCAGCAAGAAACAAAAAAACAAAAAGTGGCAAAAGACACAAACAGAAAGAAGCTTTTCAAACAATGCTTGATGTTACTAATCAGCAGGGAAATGCAAATTAAAACCACAGTGAGATACCACCTTTCCCTTGTTAGAATGGCTTCTATTTGAAAAAACCCAGACATTGGCATGGATGGAGAGAAAAAGTAATGCTTATACACTGTTGGCAGAACTACAAATTTGTACAACCTCTATGGAAGACAGTATGGAGATGCCTCAAAGAACTAAAAGTAGACCTAACGTTAGATCCAGGAATCCCACTACTGGGTATCTACACAAAGGAAAAGAAGTCACTTTATCAAAAAGACACCTCCGATCAAATGTTTATTGCCACACAAGTCACAGTTGCAAAGATATGGAATCAACCCAAGTGTTCATCAGTTCATGAGTGGATCAACAAAATGCGATATATCCATACTATGGAAAACTACTCAGCCATAAAAAAGAATGAATTGATGCCTTTTGCAATAATTTGGATGGAACTAGAGACCGTTATCCTAATTGATATATCTAAAGAGTTGAAGGTATACTTGCTATTAACTGGAACTAACCAATGAGCACACAGAGGAATGTAAAACTTAGTGAAATCAAGCAGGGAGAAGGAGTGTGGAGGGGTGGGGCAAAAACCTCCCAAAAGAGTTCAAAGAACACTGTTTGGGTGATCAGGACACTTACAGATGTGACTCAGGCATTACAAAAGTGATACATGTAACCAAAACATTTGTATCCCTTTAATACTTTGAAATAAATAATAATAATAAAAAACATGAGGCTGCAGTAACTGTCACCTGCTGATGGCATGTATGGTAATGTCAGAAAAACATGCACTGGGTTTGGCAACCTAGTTGTTATCAGTGAGCACAAAGAAATAAAGGCAAAGCAAGGAGCTCATGCCTTCAAATAATGTCCTATAGAGGGAAGGGAGAAAAGAAGTGAAACAAAACTAGGAGTTTCTTTCTAAGCTGGGCAATCCTACACTGATTGTCAGAGTCAACAGAGAGATGCCAGAGATGAGGGGAGTGACTAAACCAGGGGTCCTCAAATTTTTTAAACAGGAGGCCAGTTCACTGTCCCTCAGACTTTTGGAGGGTTGAAGAGCCGGACTGCGAGCCCCAGGGACGTGTCGGCTGCTAAGAAGGACAGGCAGCAGCGGCAAAAACACCCAGAAGGCCAAATAAATGTCCTAGGTGAGCTGCATGTGGTCCATAGGCAGTAGTTTGAGGACTCCTAGTCTAAGCCTTATGAAGAGGGCGCCTATGGGACAGGCTTCCGGGACAGGCTGCAGCAGAAGTGAGTTATAAGACTGGGTTTGAAGTGAGTTTTTGAATTTGCGCTGGGAAAGATGAGGATCTCCCTTCCAGTAGCTTCCATTTCAATGAGATTGTTAGCTAAAGATGAATTGAGAAGTCTTAAGAGTGGCAAAAATGATCAAATGACCACCATCAGGATTACAAGATCATGTTTACTAGAGCAACGGGGCGTTTCTGGAGTGATGCTAAATGTCCGTGTGGCAATGTTAATTATGAATTTTTAGTGATATCCATCTGGTTGTACATGTTTGATTTTTCTCCATGATGTTTTCCAACTCAGTTAAATTCTAATGAAATGTTCATTTTTATCAGTATATTTGCTTTGGGTCATGAAGATAATATAATATTTATAACCCTATTATTTTAAAATTAGCTATAATTAATTAACATTCACATTCCACTTTGCTATTTTAGCACAACCAAATCACTATTTTCTTTTCTACTAAACCTACAGACCAGGGGTGTCCAACCTGCGGCCCACAGGCCCATGCTGATTTTGTAAGGACTTTTTTAACTTCTCTGTGGTGTCGGATCTCATGAAAAGTACGCAGAGGCCTTGTTTTCACTCAGCAGTTTTCATTAGTGTTTGTGTATTTGACATGTGGCCCAAGACAACTCTTATTCTTCCAATACGTTGCAGAGATTAAAAAAAGGTTGAACACCCTGCTTATAAACCATGTCTTTGATAAATTTTGATTCTGGTATTAAAAAAGGAAGGGGAGGTAACTGTGGCTCAAAGGAGTAGGGTGCCAGCCCCATATGACAGAGGTGGCGGGTTCAAACCCAGCCCAGGCCAAAAACTGCAAAGAAAAAAAAAAAAAGGGAAAAAGGGCTTCATTTTAAAAGAATCAAACCTGCGTTAATTCAGAATCATCTCTTTGACTTGCAATGATTAAATAATCTTGACCATTTGAAGTAAAATATCTTACTTGAGAACTTTCCGAAATAAGGACTGTTTGTACCTGCAGAGAAGACAGAAGAGTGGGAATAAAGATTTAAAGAAGACTTTAAGAAAGGCATCGAATGTACTAATAGTGTGAGTTTGTATCTGAAGCTCAAGACTTGAATATTCTAATCCCTAGGTGTACATAACTGTCATTTCAAAAAGATAAAAATGTCTCTAGATTAAGATACCTTGCTAAAATGTATATATTAATTTACAGAAAGTCCTTTTTCACATGAAGAAACAGCATACACTGTCTTCCGTTTTGACCAATCGCATGAATCTTAATTGCTTTTAAATTAAGTAACCTATTAAAAAAATGAAGATTTTTCTTTACCAGGAATAATTTAAATCCAGGTGTGAATGTATATACACTGTTAACAGAAGGCTTTTCTTCTCTTTCTTCATGAGTAATCACAAAGTAGGGAGAAAGACCAATGTCAAAGGCCTCACAAGTTTTAGGGTTTTCTATACTGAAGTCCTAGGAAAGTGAAAATAAGAATAACAGTAAATTGTATTTGCATCTAGAACTTCTCTGCACAATTTATTTTGTGTACTAAGTAAGTGATCTTTACCTCAACTGGAATAAAAATCCCTTGCCATCGATAAACAGTAAAAGATGATTTTCTTAACATTATGCCATATACTGAATTCTCCAAGGTAAAAAAACACCAGCCAGAAGCTGATTCGTCCGAAACAGTTTGAAATATGGAAAACACAAGATCCATTCCCCCTGCAAACATAAATCATGATTTAATAGTGTACAGTGCCATCTAGACCTCATCTATTCTGATTGTTCACACGGTAAAACTAGCAAGTTTGTTACTTCAAAGGAAGATCCTTTCCTGACATCTGTGTGTACGCGAGTATGAAGAGGAAAGAGGCAAGTCGGGAGTTTAAAAATCACTACACATAATGATTAGGAAAAGAAAAATTGCCAATACTCAACGCCCACATAGACTTTTCCAAGGAATAATTTAAAATAAATACTATATATACATATAGTTTAAAGGGAATAAGCTGAATATGGTTTTTACCAACTTTTTTTTTTTTTTTTTTTTTGAGACAGAGCCTCAAGCTGTCACCCTGGGAAGAGTCCCATAGCATCACAGCTCACAGCAACCTCTAACTCCTGGGCTTAAGCGATTCTCTTGCCTCAGCCTCCCAAGTAGCTGGGACCACAGGCACCCACCACAACATCCGGCCATTTTTTGGTTGCAGTTGTCATTGTTGTTTGGCAAGCCCAGGCTGGATTCTAACCCTCTAGCTCTGGTGTAATGTGGCCAGCACCCTAGCAGCTTGAACTACAGGCACTGAGCCCGTTTTTACCAACTTTTATAAAGATGAAACAATACAACTGACAAATTTTAAAACAATAAAGTTCCTTTATAGAAACATGCAAAATGTTAAGTTTTAAAATTTATGCTATTTGTTTGAAATTAGACTCATCTAATTTCTCCCTCTATATTTTATGTATTAGAAGAATGCCAACACAGACTCATACACTTTAAATGGCTGTCAAGGTTTTATCAAACTGCTATAACTGATACATGTCCTAAAATTGTGTACTGGAGAGAGAGACAGAGAGAGAGAGAGAAACTTCTATCTAATGAAGAATAACTACAGGAAAAAGTGTCTATGGTTTATGAACCTATTAACCAAAGAAAGCATTTTCTTTAACTTTGGCTAAAGGTGTGATCATGACACAGCAACAGCAGACAATTGAAACCTAGGTTCCCTATAAATGACTGACCATTTTTAGATTACCAATGCAAGAAGACATGATATCCACGCCTTATAGGTAATACTCATTAGCAATTTCCTTTCCTAAAAATCTAGCATTTTCAATTCCTATTTTTTAAAGGTATGCCAAATTTTTTCATTAAGAGTCCTGAATGGTCCTAACATACAGAAAAATGCTTCCCTCCAATAATTCAAAGATAGTGAATGAAGATTAAGCAATGACTGTGGAAATTTAAGAATCCCCATCACATGCGTTCAGAAGTACTTAAAACACACACACACACACACAAAGCCCAAACAATAATGAGAGAATTCTGAATTAGAAACTGTAAGCTTTCTTTTTTTAGATCTCATCTCTACCGATCTTTTAGGCAATCACCCACTATTAATCATCTTTTTTCTTTTCTAAATATTCAATCTTTCTTTACCCACCATACTTTTTCCATCCAACCTAAACACACATGGGTCTCTCCAACCTAAACAAAGTCTTTTGAATTCTATGCCCCATCACTACCTTTTCTACATTCTACTACCTTCCCAGCCAAACTTCTTGAAATAAATTTGAGGTCTCTATTCTTTAACCTCCACTCAAAATCTTATTTAATTTCCATTCCTCTGTACAAATAGCTCTTGCAGTGGTCACTAATGCTTTCTGTGCCTTCAATGGTCACTAATTGATAACTCTTATGGTTATTTTTCATATTCTCACTTTACTGAACATCTCATTAGCAGCTGACATGGCTTAACTTCACTTTCCATTTCAAAACACTTTTCCTCCTCCAGTGTCTGCCTTCCATGTCCTCCGAGGTTTCTCAGTGGGTCTTCCAAGTCTCCTTCGTTGGGTCATGGTCTATCCCTAGCCATTGGATCTGAGTCACCTTGGAGTTCAGTCTGGGTCTCCTCCCCTCTCTATCATCAGCCTTTCTCTTCAGATTACTTTATCAATTTCCATACCTTCAAATACAATATACATAGCGAAATATCTCCATATTTTTTTCTTCAGCAGAATCTTCCTTTGAATCTAGACAAATTTATTTTTAAAAGTAAATCAAACCCAACATGTGACAAACCACATTTACCTTACTCCCTTCACTAAACTAATACAATACCTATTTTTTTTTCAGAATTCAACCTGAGTTAATTCAGAATCATCTCTATGACTTGCAATGATTAAATAATCTTGACCCTCTGAAGTAAAATGTCTTGCTTGAGAACTTTCCAAAATAATGATTGTTCTCACCCTTTCTTAGTGATAGCACAACTCCTCACCCAACGGCGAGAGACCTGAGTCAGGCCTGGCCTCTCCCCTTCCTCACCTTCACATCTGACCCATTCACCTCGTCTAAGTCACCAGAACCTTTCCCCAGCATCCCCTCTTCTCTTCTGTAGCAGCCCATTCTTTACTTGGCACTGTGAATAACAATGTCAAAATCCAAACGTGATTATACCCTACTACATATCTCCATGGTAACCCTTTTCCATGCCCGAACCACCCGGAGGCCTTCCTTAAACTACAGGATAATGACTGACATCCACAATATACTCTCTGTGTTCATGGATGATCTGGTCTTATATAGCCGTCCAAGCTCAACACTTTTCCATGTCGACTATCCCCCCCTAAGTTCTTCACTTACAAAATTCTGCCTCAGGGCTCTGCCTTGACAGCCTCAGCTCTTGCCTCCATCTTCCCCCAAACCAGTCCTTTGCATAATCAATCACCACTGATCATTCAGTTTGAGTTCAAAGAGCAATACGTCTTGGAAGCTACTCTCCTACATTCCTTCACCACTTAGAATCTTCCCTTTAAAACATTTTTCATAGTTTAAACTACACATTGGTTTTTAAGCTCATTTGATTTATTTCTGTTACCCATGAATTCTGAGTTCCATGAGCCCAGTAGCATAGCTGGCACATGACCAGCACTCAATAAATATTTGTACATGGGATAAAATAATTAGATGTGTGTTCTTCAGTTTCAACAGATGCGTAAGATACAATTCATGGAAAACATGTAAATCTTACACATGCAGTATTTTTTGGTCATAGAATTTTTTCTCATAAGAAAGGAAACGTACTCATGCCAAAGGCTGTTTCAGAGATTGTCTCCCACTGCACACTCACGGTCAGGTCAATGCCATTAGTGCGTGACACATTTAAATACACCACCCTGCTAGCCTCTTCGATGTCTATGGAGCTGGCTCTAAAAGAAACAAATGGATTGTGGAAAGCAGAAAAAGGTATAATTTCTACATATTTAAAATACGTATCATACGGCTAGAATTAATACTTAATGCACTTTAAATTTACACAACCCCTGATGAGATCTACAAATTTTATACATCAAGAAGACTAGACTCTAAATTCAAAAATACTCATTTATAGAAGACACATTTTTGAAGAGCAGAAAGGCAACACCCTGATACCACGATCAGACTGAGACCCTGTAACTTCAGTCATGTCACACTGTGGACTCTAAGAAAGAAATACAACCGCCATTCCTAAGTTTCTTCACACATACATCAAGGACGGTTTATAGAGAAAAAAAAATAAGTCAGGAAATTCTTACCATGTTAACAAAACTGGGCTCTATTAAAGCATTTCTAAAGATATAAAAAATAAATATCTGTCAGCCTCCAGAGGAAATTTTAAAACTTCAATCACATTTATATACGGTTGAAAAGTCATTCACTTGGTTTGAGCAGCTAAGTATATTTTATATTATTTCTTGCTTCATATTAATTTTAAAAACACAAAATAGCATATAGATTGATCTGAAAGTGTGAACTCTGATCAAACAGGGATTCTAATAATACCTTTACACAGGACGTGCTGAGGTTTTGGAGGATCCCTGCAACGAGAGAGCAAATGGCCTCTCTGGATCTATCTTCTAGAGTTCATTTTAAAAGTCCCTTTGAAAATATCAGAGTTAGATTTCCTTCTGCATTTTCTTATATCGGAAAATATTCTCTACTTAGCTTCAGAAGTGATAATTTCCTTATGAATAAACTATACCTATTTTCAACTGCAGAAATACTGAACAGCCCCAAAGGGGCCTGGTTTTGCAAAACTGTTATCAGGGTCTGAACATGCGCCCCTAGTCTAGCGCCTCCCGTTGGATTAAACAAGGTGCACACGAAATGCTCATCCATTTCTGGTTCCGTGTCTAATATAGCAGATATGTGTAGGGCCTGAAAACGAAATCAAAAGACACAGTTACCAGAATACTGTATGTTCACAACACACATATAGAGAAATTTACTAGACGCTTTTAATGACAAAATAATATATTTTAGAAAATATCACCTCTTTTTATTTAATTATTGATCCCTATAATGGTTATAACCGTTTCAAGTTACTACTTTATAGAAGTGTCTAAAAATAAGTATTTATGACTTAAAAATCACCCTGCTTGAAAAATTAAATTTATGTCTTCAGTTTTGCTACCTTTTTATCCTGTCCCAGACACATAACTTTCTTAATCTCACTCTAGTCCAGGATTCACTGTTAAAAACCAGTTCTAGTCAGAGCAGGCCCAAATTAGAAACAACCCAAATGTTCATCAGCAGAATGGACAAATTCATAAACAGTGGTCCATTCAATCAAACACTATCCAGTGATTAAAAAAAAGAACCAACTACTGATGTATGCAGCTATCCAGATCTCAGAAAGTACGTGAATGTAAGAGGCTGAGCAAAGCGAGCACACACTGGGGGGTAATATTTGTGTGAAGCTCAAGAATCAGAAAAATGGGGCTTCAGCGACAGAAAGTGGAGAGTAGAAATCAGACAGTGGTTTCCTCTGAGACGAGCAAGGGACAAGAGCAAATCTTCTGGGTGACAGTAAAGCGAAACATCTTCACCTGAGTGATAATTACATGTGAGCACAATTTGTGTACTTCACTGTTCATCCCTCTAAATAGAAAGATGTGGAAAAAAGCAGTTATGTGGGTTTACAAATGTATTGAATCCAGTTTCCTATAACATTTAATTTGTCAAATGAACAGAAAAGCCTTTAAAAACACTATGAAAAGGAATCTTTTAAGAAAAAAGCCACAATAAAAAATATAAAATACACAAAAAAAGAAAATATTTCAAAAGTGTAAATAAACAATGGCATATTCATAAAATACCTCAAATTTGGATTTTTAAAATATCCATTTTAAGAATTATGTGTCCTTGGCTCGGCGCCTGTGGCTCAATCGGCTAAGGCACCAGCCACGTACACCTAAGGTGGCGGGTTCGAATCCCCAGCCCGGGCCCGCCAAACAACAATGATGGCTGCAACCAAAAAATGGCCAGGCATTGTGGCGGGCGCCTGT
>CAUYQV010089077.1:0-16317 GCA_963574575.1 Galagoides demidoff
CCCAGCTACTTGGGAGGCAGAGGCAGGAGACTCGCTTGAGCCCAGGAGTTGGAGGTTGCTATGAGCTGTGATGCCATGGCACTCTACCCAGGGGGATAGCTTGAGGCTCCATCTCAAAAAAAAAAAAAAAAAAAAAAAGAAAATACCTCCAGGAATGAGTCTCGGGATTGGTCTGCTAGGAAGTTTCTACTTCTGCTACAGTCAGGAAGGAGAAGAAGAATCAAGAGGCTGCTACTGGAACTTGTTGACTTCACCATAGAAATCCACCTCTGATGTCTTCACAGCTGTCTTTACTCACCCACAGAGCTGGTGGAATTGTCAATGCTGCTGTAGAAAATCTTATAGTATCCATAACTGTAGTTCTCAGTGGCAGTGGAAGAATCCAGAAAAATGGCCTTCACTTTACCTCCACCTTCCCAATCTTGTGGCTGTATCTGAATGTATACCGCATTTCACTGGATACAAGAATCACAGTGCTTAGAACAGGAGTTGGCGTAAGCCTGCTCTCGGTGCTGGCTGAACCTCCTCTTTGCATTTAGTTTTGGGTAGCGCACTTTAAGAGGGGGAAGAGATAAAGGATGTATTTGGGGAAGGTGGACCTGATGATGAAGTGGCCAGAAAACATGTTACATAAGGGGTAACTGAAGGATCTGGGAATATATAGCCAGGAAAGAGAAAACTCAAGAAGGTTCTTCTAGTTTTTAATATTTGAAGGGCTAGTTCTCTGTGGTCCCTAAGGGTACAATGAAAACTACAGGAGCTAGGTTTTAATGGATGTAAGGAACAAGCCTCTACTAGTCACAGCTATGGAATGATTGGGCTGCTGTGAAAATAATGAGTTCTCCATCTCCAGAAGTACCCAACCATTGTTTGCATCACCAGGTGACAGATATTTTAGAAAAACATTGTATTTTTGGATACTGGAGTCTTGATTATATACCCATTATGAAACTGGTTAATTTGGGCAAAGTTCTTTGCTTTCCTCAATTTTTCTGGGTAGCTGTGTCTCTGTTAACAGTGGATTTAGAAAGAAATGGAGTAGGAGTGTGAACACAGCCTCACCCTTAGGGGGCAAGCTCGGATTTTGTGAATGGGGTGGCAGCTACGTGGAACTTGAGGAAGGGACAGAGCATGGTTGAAATATCACCCTTCGGGGATTAGAGAGGAATGAAAGTTAGCACTAATTCCCAAAAGAGTATTTCAGCAATCCAGCCTATGGGAGATTTAGGGGAAATCGAGATTTCACTGAAGGGTGTAAGTGGTTTAGTATAAGTGATATTAGTTTCTGATTATCGAGCACACTGTGTGTACACATAGGATATATATTTAATACTCATCACACCCTTGTGAGAGCTCCTTGGTTTCCACAAGGACAGTGAAGCTTATACAAGTTAAATGACTGCTCCAAGGGAGCAGAATTATTAAAAGGCTGAACGAGCATTTGAACCATAGGCTATTTGGACCCAGAGCTCATGCAGGCACCTTCCATCACACCATGTTCCATGGCCAGCTGGTAGCACAGTCCTTACTACTAACAACCTGACCTACCCAGCAGGGCCAGGAGAGTAAGGTAAGGCAAATACCAGAACCATTTGAGCAATGAATCACCCACTTTTCTCTGAATGGTCAGGCCAAAGCTATTTATAGCTAAGGATGGCTACTTCGAAACACCTTTACTAACCAATTTCTGTACCATTTATCTCAGTCATAAAATAGAGTACTTGTCTCTAAAGGTTCGTGTGAGGATGGACTGAGATAATGTTTATAAAAGTGCTTGTCTGGAATGTAGTTGCTAAGTAAAAGGGAGTTAACTCTGAATTTCCAAACCAGGTATTGCTTTGCCTTTAGGGATGTGGTCTCGGTCTTAGACCAGCTAGTCAGTTCGAAGAAAAAATGGAAGAAGAGAAATTTTTGAATTCTTGGGAGACTGTATTCAATAAATTCTATTTCTGCAATGTTATTTGGTTTTTCCCTCTGGGTGTCTCCAAACAGGAAGCAGGTAGGGGAACTGGGGAGTTCAGCTGGTAGTCAGTGATTCCAATTTACGTTCAGGTCAAACATTTGTGTATAAGGCGAAGTCCACCATCCACCTTAGTGACTTTCCAAACAGAGGCTGTATTTGCATGGTCACTACTTTCATCAGAGTAGACAACTGCTTATATGATATGATCTGAAATGTACTAAAAGACCTCAGTCCTAGGATCTTTCCTCTTTCAATCAGTCATGGAATCTGAAATTATGTTCTGATAAGATCATGATTTTTAAACTTTGAGATGCGTTGAATCACTTGAACTTATTTACAATACCAACCTAGAACTACTGAGTCAGACATTCTGGGGTCAGGGCCTGAGCAACTGTACTTTTGACTAGATGAGACTAATGCACAACCAAGTTTGATAAACACAAGATCAAGGTTCGATATCTACAGAAGTCCCCAATTAAATCCCAACTTTTCTCTTAGGGAGGTTGGCATGGGTCTCAAATTACGGAGTATACCTCTCCATTCTACTAAAACTTGTCAGGATCATAGGGAACTCTGTGTTGGCAACTCTAACGCATTCTTTTTAGTCCTCATGATCTGGGTCCTCTCTGAAGCATTGGATGCTGTTTACTATTCTTCCTCTCAATCTCTGAGATGTTACTCTCTCCTAGTTTTCTTCCTTACCTCTTGGACTTCTTTCCCCACCATTTGGGGCTGGTTTCTCCTCTTCCATTCACCTCCAAATATGGAACTTTCTCAGGGCTTAGAGCCAGGCCCTCTACGTTTTCCTGTATACTCTTTTTTTCTAAGACTAAATACCTAATGGCCAGTGATTTTCACATTACTTACCTCCTACCTAGTCTCCTTTGAGTACCAGTTTTGTGGAGCCGACCACCCACTTGATAGACGCTCTTGAATATCTCATGATGATTTTAAACTCAACACGTTTAGAAGTGATCCCTAGACCCTCCCCCATGCCCACACCCTTCTCAAATCTCTGCTTCTCAGGAAATGGTACCACCATCCACCCAGTGACTCAAAGTAGAACCCAGCAGTCTGGGTCAATGCCTACTTCTTCCTCACCACCCACATCCACTCCATGAGAAGTCCCGTTAATGTCTTCTCTGCAACCAAGCACCACCTGACAAGCCGCCATCTTCTTTCCCTGTATTCTTCCTAGGAACTGCTTCATTTCTTACCCCTTTCCATCATTCTCAGAGAAGTCTGGCATTCTTTTAAATAATTCAAAGCATAAAAACATGAATCAGATCCTTAATACCTTGCTTTAAACTATCAGTGGCTTCCCACCACATTTAGAGTAAAATTGATTTTGTAAGTGGGTTTTGTAAGATACCCACTTATTTCTTCCTTCTCCTCATCTGGGAGGCTTTCTGTCTTCTGCCCTGCTTCCTTGCTTACTATGTTCCAATTGTGCCAATCATCAGTCATGCTGGCCGCCTTTAAGCTCCTAAAATATTCCAAATTGTTTTCCTCCTCAGGGCCTTTGCATAGGCTGGTCCTTCTGCCTGGAGTGATCCTCACCTCCATGACTAGCTCTTTCTCTCTCTCTCTCTCTCTCTTTTTTTTTTTTTGCAGTTTTTGGCAGGTCCGGGTTTGAACTTACCACCTCCGGTATATGGGGCCAGCACCCTACTCCTTTGAGCCATAGGTGCTGCCCAACTCCTTCTCAATCTTTAAGGCCTGTTTCAATCTTGCCCTCTGTGACCACTCTTTCCAAGGAGGTATTAACTGTTATTCTCAATTAATTACTCACAATGTTTTCTATTTTGCAACTGCTCATTCATTTATATGAAAAAAATTTACGAAAGTGTTAAAAAGATGGCAGAATATTTTAACTTTCTGGAAATGTGAGAAAGTTTTTCTATGCGTGATATGAAACTTACCCTAAAAATAAAGATAGACTAATTTAACTATATTAAGCATTTAGCATGTCTATTACAGAATTAATGAATTGGGAAAAGATTTGCAAACTACTGAGGGAAATTTCTTCAAATTAATAAAACATGAGCAGAGCAATAGAAAAAGGGGCAAAAGACACAACTTATGGAACAAAATGACAAATGGTCACTAAAAATATTACAAGAAATACGCTCAACTTCACTCTTAAAAACAGTTATTTTTTGGTTGTCATTATTGTTTTTTGAGACAGAGTCTCACTCTGGTCTTCAAGGCTAGAGTGCCGTGGTGGCAGCCTAGTTCACAGCAACCTCAAATTTGGGTTGAAGTGATCCTCCTGCTTCCACTTCCCAAGTAGCTAGGACTACAGGCATCTGCCAAGCTGCTTGGCTAATTTTTCTATTTTTAGTAGAGACAGGGGTCTCCCTCTTGCTCAGGCTGGTCTTCAACTCTTGGGCTCAAGCAATCCTCCTGCCTTGGCCTCCTGGAATCTTAGGCTTACAGTTATGAGCCACTGTGCATGGCCAAAACACCAGTTTTTTATCCTATTTAATTAACAAATGCCTAGGTCAGGTGTGTGTGGAAACATTTGATTTTCCTATACACAGTACATGTACCAACATTGTACACTAAAAGGTAACCTTTTATGTGCCTTATAACTTGATAAACACTTTTTTTTGGAATGATTTGGTTTAAAATGTGCCTTCCCTTTGATAAAACACTGTTTTGAATTAGCAACTAGAAATTCGTCCTAAAATGATACTTCCACAACGTTCTTGTATACTGGAGTCTGCTCAGCCTGGTATTATTTTAATAAACAAAAACTAGAAACCATCTGATTATTCAATAACATAATGGTACATCCAAACCAAGAACTACCACACAGTTCTTAAAAAGAACCATGGTGTAGATTTACGCATTCTGTTCTAGGAAGACATCTCTGATAAATCTTTAAAGTGAATGGTATCTGTATTATAGTAAGATCCTCTTTTATAAAATAAAGATGGTTATTTTGGTAAATTGCACACATACGGTCAGGTATACATGGAAAACATAAGGAAATGACTGAAATGCTTAACCATGGCTTAACATTTTTAAAAGTTCTGTTCTGTAATTATAAAAAAATGAGCGCGCAAGTGAGAGAGAGAGAGAGAGAGAGAGAGGGGAATGTGGAGAAGACAAATGATTACTGTTTCATGCATTTTGCCATCAACATAGTTGAAGCCGCCCTGCTGGGCCTCTGGGAGGTCAGACCTTTTGGCCAAGGGCTCCAGCCCTTCCCCTCTCTCTTTACCCCAAGACAGAGAGACATCGCAACATGACATGTTTTTGCAAGGATCAAACGAGATAAAGGTTGTGAGAAGGCTTTATCAACTATAAAGCTCTTTCAAATCCAAGAGATTAGAATCCTAATCAAAGGCCACTTCCCATCCCAGGCAGGACTGGCTGGTTACTGCAGAAAAACCCTCCTAGGGCGCGCTCAGCGCCAGCAACCTGCAGTCTCCTTTATCCAAAACACCGCCTTCCCCCCCACCCGCCCCCTCCGCCTGGGCCAGGGAGTCCAGCCGGCCTCCTGCCTCATCACTTCATCCCGGCCCTGACCCAGCCGTTTCCCAGCAGAGCTTGGCTGTTCCTTGAACTTTCAGCGTTGGTTCGATTTCCTCCAGTGGTACCACATGCTGCTGTGCAAACAGAGCACGTGGTCCCGCCAAACAAAGGAACATGTGTGCGGCAAACCATCCCCCAATCACGGGAGCGCCCAGCCCCGCCGGGAGCGGGCCGAGCCTGCGCACTCCGACTTCTCCCCGCGGTTCCAGCGCCACCTAAGGCTCAGGAAGCGGCGGGGGTGGAGCAGCGGCCGGAGAGACGCGAAAAGGGGCCTCGCGACTCCGCGGCTTCCATCACCTGGACGCGCTCGGCCCAGCCAGGCTTCCCTCAAGCTGCTAAGATTTCATTTCACCTCCGACAGGCTGCACCGGGACTCGCTGTTAAAAGATCACTCTCCCGGGATGCTGTCAGGGGAAGGGGGCCCGGCTCTGTATACAGCTGTCAAAACGTCTCAGACAGGAGGCTGAGCCACATCTGCGCGAGCCTGTCTCAGGCTGCGGGGCACACAGGGAGCGCCTCCAACCTATCAGTGTAATGCCGAGCGGTAATTGCATTAGGATTAGTTATCTCCTGCGCTCTGCTCATTAGCCCGGAGGATGGCTCGCATCCAGCGAGAGGGTGGCACGGGGAGAGAATAGGAGGTGCGCCTAACAGGTCGCGATAATGAAAGACTCGCTCTCCTGTAGCTCGCTTGCCCCAGCCCCCTCCCCTCCCGGCCCCCTGCTCCTCACCTCCCTCTTCCTCTCAACCTCATTTCCTGACTTTTTTCCTGAAGGTCTTATGAAATGTGCAATTTAGGAAGATTACAAAAAAAAAAAAAAAAACCCACCAAAAACCCAAACCTAGACTGGTTGAAGGTGGGGGCGGGATGCTGCGGAGGGCGTGGGGCGAGATTGGAGGAGGGAGGGGGCAGAGAAGGAGGTTGGCCTTCTCTGATGCCAGAGCCAGAGACTGCCTAGGTCCTTTTTCAGGCGGGGCTGGTCCCCGACATGTTTTAACTTCCTTCCCTATGAAATGCTGAAGACGGGCGTGAAGCTGAGTGATGGCGGTTGCTGGGAGATTTGAATCCCAAGGAAGCACCCACTGTAGATGGTGTGAGCGCTCAGGATGGCCGCACCCACAGGGTTGAACTTGGCTCGCTGCCCCTCACCCTCCTCCCCCAGCTCTCAAATGTGTCCTTTAGACAGGAGTCATATGTAAACATCATGCCTTCTCCTCCGGGAACAGGGACCCAATCGTTTTATTCTTCAGCGCTCCTAGCACACTGGCATACACAAGGTGCTCAACAAATACACGATGAATAATAATTCTAGAAAGTCAGGGGAGGGTCTCATCCCCTTCTAGCAAGGTGACCATAGGTAACCCCCCTAAACTTGTTTCCTCTTCTGCAAAACAGGACTAGTAATTTACCCACTGGCTACTCACGCGTGTGCAAATCACCTCATATGGAGCCGAGTGCATAGTGGATGGTCCACGGATGTTACTTCCTCTCAACGTCTTGCTTTATTCATCCCTAAAATGGGGATTAAAAAAAAAAAACCCTTCTTTGATGTCTCAGGAGGAGGTAATTAATGTTCTCTTAACCCATCTGTAAGGGCCAATAGAGTACAAAGTTGTTTTATAATTAAGAAATGTATCAAACCCTGTGCAGGACTAATTGCTGTGCAAATTTGATTGAGGCCTGTGAGGACAAGATTGCCTTTAATGGGTTGCAGGGTAGCGGACTGTTTCCTATTCTTCAGGGAGGTTCCAATACCCAAGTCTCAGCATTGGAGATTGCATCACCAACCATCAGGAACACTACTCAGTGGTTTCGCGTGAATACACCAGGGCTTTGCTTAAATAATTATTTTGAAACGGAAAGGTTTATTGAGGGTTCAGGGTTCAGATTTAGAAATGTCAGAAATAGTTTTATTTGTTTCCATTGCACATAATGAATTGCCCTTTAAATAATGAAGCAATGAAAATGCCAACGACCACATACTCTAAAGGATTGCCAAATGTTGAATTAGGCCCCTGTGAGACTAGGTCTTCGAAGCCACGTACATCAGAGAATTGAGGCATTTAACATTTCCACAGAATTCATTGATCCACGGGCACTGAGCCAAAGACACGCCCCTCTTGAATCCAAACTTTTCAACTTCTACTTTAGTAATTGGGAATACTTGGCAATCCCTTATTCTTGGGCATCTGGACCAATATTTTAGGAAGGTTGAGAGAAGCTCCCAGAACTGCCTGTTTGGATTCATTTCATTTGTATGAAACAAAAATATTCTTGCTCTGTCGTTAAGAACGTGTGACATATGTATTCAATGTGGAGTAAAGTGAAGAGATGTGATCGGCTCCCTTGCCTGTGGCCTAAGCCCACTGGTTCTGCTTCTCAGAGGTCCATGTTAATGATAATTAAAGGACTGGAATCAGGTCTTCCTCTGACACCCATAAAGTCTCAGAACACCAAAGTCGTTTTTCCTGGCTGTGTCTGTCTCTGTCGTCTCTTCTTCATCCTCTCGGATTAGAGTTTTCACTTTATTTCTCAGGTTAATCCATCTTTGTTTGAACCTGACTTCAATACACTTTGCCTATTTCTGGGGTTTTGATCCTTATTTGTAATTTTTCTCCGAAGCATCTTTTATATCTCTCTGTGCAGTGGGCCTTTTCCTGATTGACTTCTGCCCAATCACAGTAAGTAAACTGTGATTTACATTTGCACAGATTTAAAATAAATCTTCATTTGAGTTTGCTCTTTTTCTAGTAACTCCCTTTGACCCCCCCCCCCCCAACTCACTCATCTGTATCTACTGCCTCCATTGTGACCTTGTCTGTGTCCCTTTGAGACTGAAATCTGGCTTCGCCTCCTTGAGTCTCTTTGTTGCCGTTATCAGTGGCCCATTCTGGCACCATCTTTATCATTTCTCTTTAAGACCCTCTAGGCCTGTGTCATGTGGCACTTTACTAAGTCTTTTCCATGTGTCTCTATTATTCATCTAGGTCTCCTAGGTGCCCCCCTTCTTGTCCTTCTCCCCAAATATGCACATGTCTCAATAATCAGAGCTGACATTTATTGAGTACTCACTGTTCATTTTAATCCTCCCATCAACCCTATAAACCAGGTACATTAATTATTTCATTTTATAGAGGAAGGACCTGAGGCTCAGATACCTGGTAGGTGTCACATCCTGGTCGGCTCTGACTCCAGAGTTCAAGCCCTTCACCAGCTGCTCTGTTCCCAAGGTTGGGTCCTCTGATCTCTGTCCCTTGTTCTTCTGTTACTGGGGTCCTGATCTCCCAACATTTGCACGTCCCACCAGATGTCAAACCTCCAAAGTATTGTGCGAATCAGCTGGCCACCTCCACTGCTCATTCCAGCTCTCCATCCTGGCTTCTGTTACAGAACCAGCATTTTCCCCAGGACCAAGGCTGCACCCCTATAACCCTCTTAGGTCACCTTGCTCAAACTGCCATTCTACTAGACACCAGGGCTTCAGCGTAGGTTTTAAAATAATGTCTCTTGAATATTTAAAAAATGCCCTTCTCACTCTTGCCCTCTTGATTTAGATACATAAATGGACCTCGTTAGCATCTTAACATCCATCCTCTTACCCACTATTCATGTACTCTTGATACCAACCTCCCTCACCCTACTCATCAGGGCCAAAATAATCTTAAAAGATTTCTTTCGTATTCCCATGGTTTTACTCTGGGAACTTTACTGACTTGCATTTACTTGTAATGAAAACTGATACTCTTTAGTATCAAGGTCGTCTATCTTCCAGTCCCCCAACTTTTCACTCTCTATCACCTCAATTTTTCTAAACTATCTTTTGCTTTGCTTTTACTAATTAAAAATTAATTGATATCCCGCCTTTTGCTAAAAAGGGCTTCCTGAAGGCCTCTGTTGCAAGCTCATCTGCAGGAAACTAGGGCAGTGGCAGTCTGGTGTAATTTTCAAGTGCATGAGTGATGGACCTAGGTGTAAAATCCAGCTCGGCATGGCTAGCTGGGACACTTCGAGCAAGTTCTCTAATCATTCTCTGTCTTCAATTTCTCATCTGTGACATGAGGAGAGGTCCTGATTTTAAACAAGAAAATAGATGTAAACTTGGTGGTAAAGAAAAGAAACTCAACACCAATGTGCTGGGTGATTTTTTGATTCTGTGCCTTTGGTTAGGATACCCCCTTAAGGAATTACTCTCTTCTGTGTCTCCACGGATCCAAATTCTCCCAGTTCTTTTTTTGTCCGGGGCTGGGTTTGAACCCACCACCTCTGGTATATGGGGCTGGCACCCTACTCCTTGAGCCACAGGTGCCACCCTTTTCCCAGTTCTTTAATGTACACTTATCCTATAGCCTCAGTGAAACCTTCCTCCTAATCGCTCTCAGAAGCTGTTTCCTCTAAATCAGTTTTGGCACTTAGAACAGGTGCCATGCAAATCAATCCTCAATTACGTTCTGTTGTGTGCCCCCCTTTGTTTTCCTCAGATGTTTATCCCCACTAACCCAACCACCTCTGGGCTGTCCAGGAGTGCATCAAGCACCAGTGCTCAATGGACAGAACAATGGAGTCGAGGGGGAGGGAAGTAAGTACATTAAACAGGAAAGGTGGGGGGGAGGTGTCAGACATTCCCTTTCTTTCTTTCTTTCCGCCTTTCTTGGACAAAATAAGTAGTGCATTTAACTGATATCTTCAATGAGCACAATCAAAGGATGTGATCAACACAAAACTTTGTTTCCCACTGCCCACTCAAAATTTATTTAATGAGGACAAAGTTCCCCTTCGCCCCCGGAAGTGAGTGGGTCCCACGCTTAAAAACTATTTCTTACTATATAATTTACATACAGTCATATGCTTACATCTGAAGAGTTCTGTTTGATGAGTTGAATAATTGTATACGCTTGTGAAATCACCTTCTTAAAGAAGATATAAAACGTTTCCATTGCCCCCCAAAGCATCCCCATTCTTCTTTCTTGTTATTTCTTGTTCTATCAACTAAAACCCTATTATCTCCACTGCCTGCCAGATGCAACCACTGTTCTGATTTCTTTCATAACGCGTTACTTCTGCCTGTTCTGGACTTCCATAAGTGGAATCTAAGAGCAGTGTCTACTGGTTTGTGTCTGTCGTCTTTTGTCCACATATAGTTCTTAAAAATCCATCCTTCTGGTTTGTGTGTATCATGTTTAGTTTGTTCCTTTTTATTGGTAAGTAATATGCGATTGTATAAATATACCACAATCTGTCCATTTACCTGTTCATTGACGCTTGGGTTGTTTCTATAAATAGTGCTGCTATAAATATATTTATCCACGTCTTTTTGAGGATACATGTTTTCATTTATTTGGGGTAAGTTCCTAGGAGTAGCGTTGCTGGGTCATAGAGTAGACTATATATGATGAAAAACACTCCTTTGGGTAGTTGGTCCAACGGTGGGGACCAGATAGTAGAACTTCAGCTGTTGTGCCATTTAAGGCAGATTTCTGTGAGTTCTTTGCTTTCGAAGTTTGTTGCGACTTGAATCCTCCTGTTGCCAGCCACTTGTCTACTTTTAGGGAGTATTTATAAAGAATCTCAGAAGCATCTGGTGATGAATGTACTTGAGACTCTTACAGAATGGCTTTTTATTTGTTCGTGGGTTTGGGGGGAAAGTGTTGAGGTGGGTAGACATCGCTACAGTTCTTAATACTTCTATGAAGTAAAGGCAGAAAAGATACCCATTTTACAGCTGGTGAAGTTAAGGTCTAGGGTGGAAGCAGAGAAAGTAATAAATCTTTTATGGAATAGACCCATCTAAAATGTTTTGACGTTCGTTCATCCAGACTGAGATGCTCACTACAGAACAAACAAAAACCCCATTGGCATGACAGGCCCCATGTCCTATTGTGTGTGCTTCCACTGTGACTTTTCTGATTCACCCCGTAACCCACACAGACATCACAAAAGTGACCCTCCATGTCCCTCAGGCTCACCTTAGCACTACCACTTAATAACTCCCTTAGTCTATTCCAGATGTAGGATATTTGGCCACAGTGTGCTATAGACAATATCTTAGCATCACTGCACGATAGAATTTGGTCTTTTCATATTTGGGTGAGAAACCTCTCAAGAAATTAGCCAAAATGTTGGGAGAGGCCGGCTGGCAGTTCACCAGGAGGGCAGAAAATGGCATCTACTCATTCTAGGAGAAGAAGGGCGTTGCGTCCTGAAGCAAAACAATTTTCATGGTTTTTGAAACTATGAAGAGGAGGGGCCGAGGACCCCTTCCTTAAATAGGCATTCTCTCTCCTTGAAATTGTTCATGCTCGGAAAGATTTTTAAAACTTTGCTTAAATACACCTGAGTATTAAAAAGTGATTATCCCTGGGTGGTGGAGACACATGTGCTTTTTGTTATTTTTCTGTATATGTTTCTGTGTATGTATTTTCCACATTTTCTAAAATTACCATGTATTCCGTTTTCCAAATTAACTTTTTTAGCTTCAATGTTGAGATCATCGTAGTTTGCTATGCAGTTGCAAGAAATAATATGGCGCGGCCCCGTGTAGCCTGGGTCTAGTTACCCCCATTGCTGACATCTCCTAACACTGCAATAGGTCACTGACATTGACGGCATCAAGGTTCTATCATCAAAAGACTCTTCCGTGTTGACCTTTAATAGCCACATGCACCGCACTTCCACCACCTCCTTAACCCCCACGAGGACTAATCTGTTCTCATTTTATGGATGGTAAATACATGAAATTATATAGTATACAATCCTGCTGATTCATGTGTGTTACACATATCAGGAATACATTCTTTTTTACAGCTGAGCCGTAAAAAAGCCGTATTCCATGGTATGAGGGCACCCCTGGTTCTTTGCTGTTCAGCTCTTGAAGGGTATCTGCCTTGGTTCCAGTTGTTTACTGTTGGGCATAAACCTGCTGTAAATATTTGCGTATCAACAGGGTTTGGTAAGGTTTCATTTCTCTGGGATAAATGCTTAGAAGTACAATTTCTGGGTCATATGGTAGCTGTGCGATTAGTTTTTTTGTGGTTTTGGTGCTTTTTTTTTCTTGAGATAGGGTCTCTCACTCTGTCACTGGCTAGAGTGCAGTGTTGCAGTCATAGCTGATTATAGCCTTGAACTCCTGTGCTCAGGGGATTTTCCTGCCTCAGCTTCTCCAGTGGCCAGAGCTAGGGGCATGTGTCACCAAATTGGGCCAATTTTTTTTTTTTTTTTGGTAAGGACCCAGAATCACTGTATGGTGTCTAGGCTAATCTTGAACTTCTGGCCTCCAGTAGTGATGCTCCCACCTCAGCTTCCCAAAGTGCTGGAATTATAGGTGGGAGCCACCGCACTTGGCCTTCTATGTGTTTAGTTTTTAAGGAAACGACCAAACTCTTTCCAATGGCTGTACCATTTTACATTCCTACCAGCAAGGTGTATGTGATCCAGTTTCTATGCCTTCTTATCAGCATTTGGTGAGGTGTGTCGTGTTATTTAATTTTAATTTTAATTTTCATTTCCCTGCTGGATAGCATCTTTTCACATACTTATTTGTCATCTATATAATCTCTCTGACGAAACATCTCTTCATGTTTGCACATATTCTAATTGGATTATTATTATTATTTTTTTTTTACTGTTGAGATTTGAGAGTTCTTTATATATTCCAGACATTAACTATCAAATGAGTGGTTTCTAAATATTTTTCTCCCTCTCTATAGCTTGTCTTTTCATCATCTGAATAGGGTTGTCTTTCATAAAGCACAACTTTATAATTTTGATGAGATCCAATTAATAATTTTTTTTTTCCTTTTACAGATTGTGTTTTTGGTGTGGAAGCTAGGATTGCTTTTTCTAGCTCCAAGTCTCAAAGATTTTTCTCCCATTAAAAATTTTTTTTTATAGTTTTACTTTTTATATTTAAGTCTGTGATTTATTCTGACTTAATTTACTTAATTTTTGTTTACAAGATAAAACTTAGGGCAAGAAGCTTCTTCCTCCTCTTTTTCTTTTTTGATTCCTTTTTCCTCTCTCTCTATTCCTGTCCCTCCTCCTCTCTCTCCTCTTCCTTCTTCACTCTTGACTTTCCCGTCCCCTTAATCCTCTTCTCCTTAGGTGTCTGGTTGCTCTACATAATTTGTTGAAAAGCCTGTATTTCCTTCATGGAATTTTAAACCTTTGTCAAAAATCAATTGGGCATATCTGTGTGGGTCTATTTCTGGGGCTTCTATCTATTCCAGTTATCTGTGTGTCTATTCCTCTGTTAATACTGCGAATTCTTGATTGCTGTAGCTATATACAAAGTCTTGAAATCTGTTAGACCAATTTCTCCTTCTTTAGTTCCCATTTCCAAAATTGTTTTTAGCTATTTTAGTTCTTTTGGCTTTTCCCAATAAATTTCAGAATAATTCTTTATCAACAACAACACCAAAAATCTTTTTAGGATTTTGATAGGAATTGCATTAAACACATGTATAAATTTGGGGACAATGACTTTTTTTTTTTTTTTTTTTTTACTGAGTTGAGTCTTCCAAATCATGAAAACAGTATGTTCCTCCATTTATTTAGATTTTCTTTGATTTTTTTAATGACTGTTTTGTAGTTATCAGCATATAAGTTTTTTTTGTTTTTTTTTAGAGACAGAGTCTTACTTTGTCACCCTTGGTAGAGTGCTGTGGTGTCACAGCTCACAGCAATGTCTAGCTCTTGGGTTTAGATGATTCTCTTGCCTTTTTCCATTCCACATGATGTTTGCTGTGAGATTTTTATATGTATACATTTTTTTATGGTAGTTTTCTAAGGTAGTTTTCTTCCATTCTTAGTTTGATTTTTATCATGAAATGGTGTTGGATTTTGTCAAATACTATTCTGCATTAATTGAGATGATCACAAGATATTTGTTCTGCTTGTTTTTTCTAAATTCTGCTAATGTGTATTACACAGATAAATTTTCATATGTTGAGCCATCCTTCATTCCAAGAATGAATTCCACTTGGTCATGATGTTTAATCTATTTAATATGCTGCATTTTTTAGTTTGCTAGAATTCAGCTGAGTAATTTCAGGCATATTGGTCAATAGTTTTGTTTTTTTTGTAATATCTTAGGCTATAGTATTAAGGTGTTATTTCATTAGATTCATTAGAAATATCCCCTCCTTTTCAATGATTTGGAAAAATTTGAGAAGGATCAATGTTAGTTTCTTATACGTTTGGTAGAATTCACTAATAAAGTCATCATGTCCTGGGCTTTTCTTTGTTGGGAGGTATGGTTTTATGACATACATATGCATATATATATGTGTGTGTGTGTGTGTATCTATCTATCTAAAATCTTTTCATTCACAATTCTTCATTCATAATTCCCATAGTCCTTGTTAGAATGTTGGAGCACATTAGGCCTCAGGAAATAAATTTTCTCTAACCTTCTTCTGTCCTTTTTTCACAAGTTAGATTGTAAGTAAAAAAAAAAAAAAAAAAGTCATTCCAGAGAGGGTCCTGCCCCATACCCTAGAAGAAGTAATGCTGCACAGAGAGTCCAGGAAGAAACTGAACCGACTGAATTGGCAGGCCTTCTTGGATACAGACCATGCAGTTTTGTCCAATTTATTTCTACATAGTTGTCAATCTTACGTATGTAATAAAAGCCTCCATAAAATCTCTAGAGGACAGGTTTAGAGAGTTTCCAGAAAGTGGAATGTATGGAGATTCCTGGAGGGTGGCATGCTATGGAGGGTGTGGGAGGTCTGTGCCCCTTCTCCCATACTTTGCCCTACTCATCTCTTTATATTTACCCTCTGCCATATCTTTGGATTAATAATAAATTGATAAACACATGTCCCTGAGTTCTGTGAGTTGTTCCAGACAATTAATTGAACTAGAAGTCAGAAGTTCCAGAGGCCCAGACTTCACTAGTGTTTGAAAGCAGAGAGCAGTTTTGGGGGCTGAGCCCTCACTCTGTGGAATCTGGCACTATCTCTAGGTAGATAATGTCAGAATTGAACTAGAGGACACCCAGCTTGTGTCTGCTGTTTGATGCATGGGGAAACTCTGTGTTTGGTCACAGAACTATTCTGTGTTGATATGAGAGTAGAGAAAAAACACAGTTTGAGAGTTTTTTCCAAAGCAGGAGGTTTTTAATTACTGATGCAATTTACTTACTAATTGTAGGTCTATTTAATATTTTATTTCTTTAGAATTTAATATTGGTAGGTTTTATGTTTCTAGGAATTTGTTCATTTAATCTAGGTTGTCTAATTTGCAGATATACAATTCTTTATAGTACTCGCTCATAATCTTTCTATTTTTGTACTATAGGTAGTAATGTCCTCATTTTAATTTCTGATTTCAGTAATCTGAATCTTTTAAAAATTAAGCTAATGTAGCTCAAATTTTGTCAGTTTTGTTAATCTTCAGCCAACCTTTCGTTTTGACTTTTTCTATTGTTATTTTCTCTATTTTATTTACTTCTCTATTTTTTTAATTATTTTCTTTTGTCTGCTAACTTTGAGTATAATTTGCTCTTTTTTTTCTAATTCCTTAAGCTATAAAGTTAAGTTGTTGATTTTAGATGTTTCTCCTTTTTAAATATAACTGTTAATAGTTATAAGTTTTACCTTTAAGATTACTTTCATTGTGTCCCTAAGCTTCTGTATGTTGTATTGTCATTTTTATTCACTCCGAGATATTTTCTAATTTCTCTTGTGATTTCTTTTTCAATTATTGTTTAAAAGATTGTGGTTTTAACAAATGGTGCTGGGTGAATGTCTGACGACTTGTAGAAGACTGAAACTGGACCCACACCTTTCACCATTAACAAAAATTGACTCAC
>CAUYQV010089079.1:0-13222 GCA_963574575.1 Galagoides demidoff
TGGGAGGCTGAGGCAGGAGACTCGCTTGAGCCCAGGAGTTGGAGGTTGCTATGAGCTGTGATGCCATGGCATGCTACCCAGGGGGATAGCTTGAGGCTCCGTCTCAAAAAAAAAAAAAATGCTGGCATTATAATCACACCAACGTTGACGACACTGTTTCTAATTCTGAGCAGGGCTCCTGCTGCAATGTCTCATGTAGCCGGCAGAGAGCACCAGCGCACAGCGGACTACCCAAGGATGTTGACACACCTCTGGACTTGGTCCTCCCCTGGGGAGTGGCTGCCCTGGGCATGGCAGGACGTTTAGTGGTGTCCTAGGCCTCTACCCACTCCATGTCTGTAGTATCCCTCCTAGCATCCCTCCTTCCCTCCAGTGTGACAACCAAAATGTCTTCAGATACTGCTAAGTGTCCCTGGAGGGGAAAATCACCCTCAGAGCAGGCAAAGCCCCTGCCCCAAGCACCTGCTCGGCCACATACACTCATTGTCCACCCACAGCATGCTGAGCCTGCATTTGGCTGGGGTTCACAGAGATGGACAAGTAGGGTACATGCCTGCTCTGTGTGGTTCACATTCAAAGGACCCACTACCAGCAGAATCATGCACCCAGACAAAACTGGCCCCAGGTGACTATCAGGTAGCCATTCCAGACAGTAGAACACCAAGGGTCAAGTTCATTCCACCCCATGGGGGAGGAGAGCTTTGGGTTCCATCTGGCTATTTATTAGGCCTTCCCAAGGCCCACGCAGGTCACAGTAGCTCTCCAAGCCTCTGTTTCTCCATATGTAGAACAAGATAGCAGTCAAGACCACTGTCCCCCTTCAGCAGCTCACAGGCTTGGACAAATGGCATCTGCAGCATGAATGTTGTGTGCATGAAGCACACACATAAATCCTGACTCTCCTGGTTCATCGCCTGACATATAATACTTACTCATTTCTCTGGCTTATCATCAGGTTCCCAGCTTGAGGATGTGAAGCATCACAAGGGCAGACAACATTGCTCACTGCTGAATCTTCAGCACTAGGACTGTGCTTGGCACACAGCAAGGGCTCCATTCAGGGGGACAAATAAATTCCCAGCTTCCATTTTTGCCTCCCTATCATCCATTCTCCACCAGGCAACTTGGGAGATCCTATGGAAACCTACATCAGACTATGTCCCTGAGAACTCTCCTCACTCGGAGTAAAAGCCAAAGTTCTCCCCATGATCAGTAAGGTCCTCTATGATCAGCTTCCCAATCTCACCACCCCCACCCACTATGTGCCAACCATGCCAGCCTCCTTGGGGGCTCCTCACAAACAGGGCACATTCCTGCCTCAGGACCTTTGCACCTGCTGTTCCTTTCATTGGCACTCCCTCCTCCACCAGATGTCAGTATGGTTCCTCCTTTTCTGAGGTTTCTGCTCAGATGTCACTATCTCACGGAGACCTTGTGCCAGATACTCTCTACCCAATTGATAACCTGACTTTCCAAGAGGAAAAGATCTTGTTGAAAAATTAACTCCTCTGTTGTCTGTCTCCCATACATGCAGAGAAACCCCTGCCCTCTTGGAACTCCCTTCTAGTGAGCCAGGTGGCACAGGGCCTGTGTGAAGAGGTGACATATAAGGTGTGCCCTGAAGGACAGAGCTGCTGGTCACGGGAGAAAGTGAGGAATAGTCTTTCCTAATAGAAGGAACAGCCGGTGCAAAGGCCTGGGGATTGCTCAATCCCCAGAGCTTCCTCAGAGCATCGTCCCATGGGCATAGCTGCCAGCTGAGAGCCTTCGAGTCATTCGGAAGCTGTTGTGCATCCTGGACACACAAAGGCCCATTGACAGACAGAAGGGAAAAGCCCAGGGCAGCCCAAAAGGCTTCCCAGGAAGGTCTGGTTGGAACAATGGAAAGGCTGGAGCTTCCCAGGAGACTCAAATTTCCCCGGAGTGAGAGAGGAAAATGCAGGAAGCCTGGTCTTGTGGACATGCAGGGCCACTGAGTGACCTTGCTAGCTGAGTGACTTTGGCCATGTCATGGCCCTCTCTGTGCCTCAGTTCCCTGTAAAATGGGGTGAAAAATAGACCCAACTTTCCAGAGGTGGTGTGAGACCACATGGGCAGAGGAGTTGGAACCATGCGTGACCCAGCAAGTGTTTAATAGCAGATGGCAGTCATCTGTGGTGGCTAGTTGTAGTAGCCAGTTGTGGTGGCCAGCTACCATGATACCAAGCACGAAGACAAGTAAGTGGGCATGGATGGGGTTTCAGGTTCAGACAGACCTGGATCTCCTGCTTTCTAGCTTGGTGGCCAGCTCTGGAAAGCTGTGATCTCAGTTTCCCCTTCTGTAAGGCAGGGATACTGAGAGCCATACCCCGGGTAATGGCTGTACAGCTCCCAGCACTGTGACTACAGAATGTTCCAGGGCTTCAGAGTGCAGCCTCGGAGGGGGGGAGGCAGGTCAAGGCAAGTGCAGACCTCCGGACTGGGGAGATGAGAGGCAGTGGCCTGAGGAAACCTGTGGAGCAGCAGCGTGGCTGTGAACAAACATTAGCACAAGCAGGAGCTGGGCCTCCCTCCAAGCGCATGTTCCCCACTGACTGGTAACAGGCCTCTGGAGAGGCCCCACTAGATAGCTAAGAGATCAGGGAAGTGAAGAACATAGACCTGGGATCAGCCTGCTGGTTCAAGCCCCCCATACGAACTGTGTGGGCACAATACTCAACTCACCTGTGAAACCGGGATGAGATCATGTCCACTAGGCCATAGGGTAGGTGTGCGATCCTATGAAAGTATTTCAGGCCAAGCGTGGTGGCTCACACCTATAATCCTAGCACTCTGGGAGGCCTAAGATGGTGGATTGCCTGAGTTCAAGAGTTCAAGACTAGCCTGAGCCAGAGCAAGACCTCTCCTGGTCTCTAAAAATAGCCAGGTGTTATGGTGGGCACCTGTAGCCCCAGCTACTTAGGGGACTGAGGCAAGAGAATCACTTAAACCCAAGAGTTGGAGGTTGTTGTGAGCTATGACACCAGGGCACCCTACTAAGGGCGACAAAGTGAGATTCTGTCTCCAAAAAAAAAAAAAAAAAGTGTTTCTACCAAAAATCTATAGGCGGCAGGTCTTAGGAGATGACACAAGACCCAGAGGGCATTGACACACACCAGGGCTGGGAGTGGAAGGGGTGTGAACAGGGCAGGGGAGGGCCAGGAGGCAGAGCAGGTAACCCCCCGCATGTCCACGGAGCACATTTATAAGTTCAGCTGCGGGTTAGGGTAAGGAAGTGTGTCTCAAGCTTGGAAAGCAGCAGGAGCTGCTTTCTTGAGAATGTTAAACAACTTGGTGGCAGTGGCAATGACCTTAGGTATCCTGGGAGCTCCTATCAGAACAGCCACCTGGACCCAGACAGGGAGAACAGCATTCTGAGATGGGAAGTGTGGGCTTTGGCTTGGGGCAGTAGGGAACCATTGAAAGTTTGGTAGTTGAGGGTCAAGCTTCACTCCCCTGAGAGCTGATCTAACTAGGATGCTCCACAGCTTCCTCCCCTGCACCCACTTTGGGGCCTGCTGGGGGGAGGAGGGGGAATGGTTTTGAATGAATACATGAATTCATGGGTGAATAAGAAACTAGGCCGCTAGTTTCACCACTTCCAAGGTACAGGATACCTCCAGGGCCTTAGACATGGTTCCAGAATGGCTGGTGTCTTTGAACGTTCTTACTGTGCACATACTATGTGCCAGGTGTTGGGAAGAGCCAGGAATGAAACAGATCTAGTCCCTGCCCCCTGGAGCTTCATTCCAGTGAGGGACAAGGAGCAGGTCAACAAATCAGATTCTTCCAGACAGTGCTAAGCACCACGGAGCAGAGAGAACCTGAGTGGGAGAGCAGTGAGGGGGGCGTCAGAGGGGCCTTTCTGAAGAGGTGGGTCTGGAAAGGGGGAGGTTTGAAGGAACAGCCTCATGAACAGCTGGGAAAAGGGCTTCCCTGGCGGTGGGATGGGCAGGCACCCCCTGAGGTGTCATGAGCTCAGTGAGGCGGACAGGCAGCAGGAGGCCAGAGGGACTGGAGTGGAGGGAACATATCAGGAGGGCAGAGGAGGTCACGTGGAGGTGGGCAGGCTGGACCCCTCAAGGCCTTGAGGAAGAGGGCACAGGACTTTCTCCCCAGTGCAGCGGGAGCCTCCTACCAAAGTGCTTAACCATTGACACTGAAGCTCCAGAGGCTGAATGATTTATCTAAGGTCTCATAGCTGCCAAGAGACAGAGCTAGCTCCAGCCACAGCAGGTGTAGCCCTGGGACCTGTAGGGCTGAAAGGGACTGACAGATGCCACCCGAGCTCAGCACAGGCCCCATCTTCAAAACCCTTCCCTGCGACCTCAAGCTGACACCAGCTGTTGGCAGGCATGAAGGACCTAACTGTGGGGTGGAGAACATGGCCAGGTCTTGACCAGAAAACTCTGCTGAGTCACCAAGCCAGGCCCAGAGCTGACCTCTAGAAGCTGGGAGCCGCTCCAGGGCCTGTCCTTGGCACCTTGCCCCACAGCTGTCAAACACATCCACACTCTTTCTGCTCCCCGGACAGTTCCGGCCACTGATGCCAGAGCTGGATGCCCCACAGGAGCCACCGTGACAAAGTGCCACTAGATAGGCCCTCCTTCCTTTGCTACATAGCCTAATGCAAGCCCCCTGCCCTCTCTAGCCAGCAGTGTGCCTGCTGTCCCACCCAAGCCTAGGCCCTGGTGTCCCTCCCTTTGTACTGGGTGGAGCCTGGGCCAATTGCTGATACTGGGTTTAGTTGGACTGGAGAACAGAAGGATGGGACAGATAAGTTCAAGCATGAGAGCCCTGTAGGTCCTCAGGCCTGGACTGCTGTGGGTGCAGCAGAGGCTCAGGCTGCCCTATCAGAACCTCAGGGGTCCCACCCAGAAAATAGGAGCCAAGAAGAGGGAGACCTCTACAGCAGAACTGGGCTTCTATAAGTTAGCTAGCAAGGCGGGGGAGAGAGAGTGTGCACAAGCTAGCAGTTATTGAACACTAAATACATGCTGGGCGTGCTACAGTTATTATCTCATTTCATCTTTTTTTTTTGGGCAGAGTCTCCCTATGTTACTCTCACACCCTCAATAGAGTACTGCATTATTATAGCTCACAACACCCTCCAGCTCTTGGGTTTAAGAGCTTCTCTTGCCTCAGCCTCCTAAGTAGCTGGGACTACAGGCACCCGCCACAACACCCAGCTATTTTTTGTTGTGGTTGTCATTGTTTAGCTGACCTGGGGCCAGGTTCGAACCTGCCAGCCTTGGTGTATGTGGCTGGCGCCATAACCAGTGTGCTATGGGTCCCGAGCCTTATTTAATCTTAAAACTGATGTTGATGATGATGATGATGAATGGTGATTTTCATTTTGCAGGTAAGGAATCAAGATCAGGAGAAGTAAAGTCCTCGCCCAAGGTCCTCAAGCCAGGAAGCAGCAGAGCCAGGATCAAATCCAGGTCTGTCTCATTCCAGGGTCCCTTTGTTCCCAGAAGCCCCTCAGACTCCAAAGCTCTCATTCCCTGAGCCCCAGAAGTGCAATGCTCTGGACCACACCTTAAGAGGCCACCCAGGCCTGGCAGTGAACTAGTGCTGCAAAGTGGGTCTTTTGGAACTTGGTTGGTGGCCTCCCTGGGGACAGTCCAGGGCAATCACAAATTAAAGGTTGTCAGTCATCAAAACTGCCTCTGTGGCAGTGCCTGTGGCTCAAAGGAGTAAAGCACCGGCCCTATATGCCAGATGTCGCGGGTTCAAACCCAGCTCTAGCCAAAACCACAAAAAAACCCTGCCTCGGTGCTGGAGCCTGCTCTGTGCTGGGGATTTCTCTTCCCCAGAACCAGCCACCTCATCCTACAAGTTGTCTAGGGCCTATGTGGCCCATTTTAGAGATGTAAAAACTGAGGCTCAGAAAGTCCCTGTAACTTGCCCACAGTTGCACAGGAAGTGAGCACACAGTTGGTGATACCGGAACCCAACTGCCCCTCTTATGCAGCCTCTGGCTTTCCCAGAATTGCCCATGTTAAAACATAGGCAATATGGTCCCCAACCCTCATCATCTTCCAACATGGGCCCCCTTCCTCCAGTCTCTCCCATAGCCAAATTTTACTTCTGGTCAAAGTGTGCACATCCCCAACCCTCTTCCACATCTCCATCCCTCCCAGGCATCCTCCTGTTTTCCATCCTTGGTGCCACCCTCTGCCTCTTGATGTCACAATGCTCTCTGCCAGGTCCAGCTGGGGCATCCCGTGCCTGTGGTCACCTCTCAGTGATGGCTACCCCTGCTGACCACCCTCTCCTTCCCAAATATCCTCGCAACAGCCTCGGGTCGGACACTGGATGCTTCTCACAGCCCTGCCTGTCACCCTCCCTGCTGGTGGCTCCTCCATGGCCTGAACCAAACATGTGCTGTGATAAAGCTGACTCCCAGCAGCACCCTTGACTTCCCTCCTGGGCTCTGGACTTGAATATCTAATTATCTACTTGAAACTTCCTAAAAACATTTCCCCCAAAAAGAAAAAAAAAAAAAACATTTCCCCAAGACTTATCTCTATCCCCAGTCTTTGCTCCTCAGTGATGCCACCTGGAGCTCAAGCCCCAAAGTGAGGCATCTTCCTCCATTCCTCTGTTTCCCTCACCACAACCTCCATAATTTGTCCTGAATCCTCCATGTCTCATCTTTAAAGTCCCACTGCCCCCACCCTGGCCCAGGCCACCCGTCCTTGCCCACAGGCTCCTTCCTGGGTTCTCTGCTGTTACATTTGCTCCCCACGGAACTTTCAGGAACATAAATCAAAGACATTGCTGAAAACTGACCTTGGCCTATGACAACAAGCCCCCGTGTACCTCTCTAACTTTCCTTCTACCCTTCCCCTTCGTCCATATATATATATATATATATATATATATATTTTTTTTTTTTTTTTTTAGACAGTCTGAAGCTGTCGCCCTAGGTAGAGTGCCATGGCATCACAGCTCACAGCAACCTCCAACTCTTGGGCTTAAGTGATTCTCTTGCCTCAGCCTCCAGAGTAGCTGAGACTACAGGAGCCTGCCACAATACCCAGCTATTTTTTTGTTCACAGTTGTCATTGTTGTTTAGCAGGTCCGGGCAGGGCTCAAACCTACCAGCTTTGGTATATGTGGCCAGAGCCCTACTCACTGAGCTATGGGCGCCAAGCCACTCTTCAGCCGTATTGATGGCCTTTCACTTTCTCCAATAAGCCCCATTCTTTCCTGCCTCAGGGCCTTTGCACTTGCTATTTCTTCTGTCTGTAACTCTCCTCTCTCTGCTTTTCCCACAACTGCCTCTTTATCTTTTTTTAAACCTCAGTTCGGTCATCACCTCCTCAGAGGTCACTTCCCTGACCATCCAGTGGAAGGAGCTCCACCCCCCAGCCTGATTACTCTCAGCCTCATCATCCTGTTTGCTTCCTTCAAGACTCTTAGTGATATCTGAAGCTCACTTATTTGGTGAGTTGCTTACTGTCCATCTGCCCTCTCTCCCCAGAATGTTGGGTCCTTGAAGCAGGGATTTATGTCTGTCTTGATCACTGCCGTAAATGGAAACCATGTCTACACAGTGCCTGGCACATAGTAGTTGCTCAATAAATATTGGATGGTGACTCGGCACCCGTAGCTCAGTGGTTAGGGCACCAGCCACATACACTGAGGCTGATGGGCTCAAACCTGGCCTGAGCCTGCTAAACAACAATGACAACTATAGCAAAAAAAAAAAAAAAAAAAAAATAGCCAGGCATTGTGGTAGGCACCTGTAGTCCCAGGTACTTGGGAGGCTGAGGTACGAGGACTGCTTAAGGCCAAAAGTTTGAGGTTGCTGTGAGCTCTGACGCTACAGCACTCCATCAAGGGTGACATAGTGAGACTTGGTCTCAAAAAAAAAAAAATTGGATGGATGGATGGGAGGATGAGTGGCTCTGCAACCATATAAATGAACCTAAACTACACTTTTAATCACACCACTCTCTTGTTCAAGAACCTACATTGACTCTCCACTCCCTATATATTAACAAGAGCAAATTCTCTCTTGGGACACTCAAAGCTTTCTAAACTGGTGCCAAAGGAGATACTCACTTCCATCTCCTCCCTGACTTGGTCATGAGCCATTTGAAGACAGAGTCATTCTTATCTCTGAATCTCAGCATTGAGCCCCAGGGCAGCACATCGGAATGTTTGATGAATGAATACACAAGTGAGTGAGGAAAAGAGGGCGGAGCCCTGAGAAACCGGCTGTGAGGAGGCCCCAGAAGCAGGAAACTTCAGGCCCAGAGGGCTCAGCTTGCCAAACTTAGAATACTAAAGCAGTTTCACTGTTTCAGGTCACTGCTTCTGGTCAAGGTTTTAAAGTATGTAAAGCTGGGTTGACAGGGAAAATTTGAAACTTACTGGAGATGGAAACAGAAACCTGACTGGCAGTAGCTCTCAACAGACTGATTTGAATGACAGTGACACGATTTTCCAGTTCCAAGAGCTACACAGTGTCAGACTAAAAAAATAAAAAAGAAAGCACACTTGTATGAAATTTCAACCAAAGCCACAAAGACTCCCAGCACTGAAAGTGACAGTTCTTGAGATTTCCTGTTCTGCTGACATATCTCTGGCCTTTGCAGACCTCAGGCCCTTCCAACACGAAGCTCTTCTTGGTTTGGAGGTGGAACTGTGATGAGAAGAGCTGGAGCCCCCTCAGCTCTGCCAGCACTGTGACCTTGGGTGGGTCTTTCTCTTAGTCTTTGCTTCTGGAGAATGGACTTGCCTCAGAATGGCACGCTGTATTTGTTTGACCCTTCCAATTGATCGCCCATCTTTGGTTGGGTTCACTGAGAACAGAGGCTTTGCATGCAGGTGGTTTCTGTGGTGTGAGCACCTGTGAGAAGGTGAGGACAGCTGGACAGGGGACGTGGGTGTGGGGCCAGGGCTCTACCAGAGGCCTCAGTAGAGCTCTGAAGCTGGGACAGCCCTTCTGACTTGTCCACATCACGACAAAGAGACGGGGTCTTTTGACCCCCATGTCAACCAGACGCTGGATGTGGGCTGCACCTGAGGAGGGGCACAGTCTCACGCGGGGTGCTTCTCTTTGTCTGAAGTGAATCCTGGAGCTTCTGCCCTGAAGAGAGATCTAAGCACGTAGGGCAGTGTCCACTACAGTCTGAACTCTACCACCTGGAACCAACTCATCGCCTCAGCTTCCACCAACACAAAGTCCAGTCTCCACTAGTGGCCTAAGGCCAGAGGGGCTCTTTCAATGCGTGAATTAGATCACTTCACTCTGCTGCCCAGAACCCTCTACTGGCCCTCAGAACAAAACACATGCGACAAAATCCCATGTGATCCCTGCCTAGGCCTCCCAGAGTGCGAAGATTACAGGTGTGAGCCTCCACCCCGGCCACAGGGGCTCCTATTTTTTAAGAAGTTAAGAACATGGGGTCTCTTTTGATGATTTCTTTCTTTCTTTCTTTCTTTTTTTTGAAACAGTTTCACCCTAGGTAGAGTGCCATGACATCTAGCTCATAGCAACCTCAAATTCTTGGGCTCAAGCAATCCTCTTGCCTTAGCCTCCCTAGTAGTTGGGACTATACAGGCTAGTTTTTCTATTTTTAGTACAGACAGGGTCTTGCTCTTATTCAGACTGGTCTTGAACTCCTGAGCTCAAGGGATCTTCCACATCAGCCTCCCAGAGTGCTGGGATTACAGGTGTGAGCCGCCACTCCCAGCTAAGACTGAGATTCCTACCCTTAGTTTTTGGTTTCAAATGGGGAGACAGATAATGAACTAAGGAACAAATAAATAAATGAAGTGATAGGCAGCATCTTGTAGCTCAGTGGGTAGGACGTCAGCCACATACACCGAGGCTGGTGGGTTTGAACCCAGCCCGGGCTAGCTAAACAACAATGACAACTGCAATAAAAAATAGCTGGGCATTGTGGCAGGCACCTGTAGTCCCAACTACTTGGGAGGCTGAGGCAAGAGAATCACTTAAGCCCAAGATTTTGAGGTTGCTGTGAACTGTGATGCCATGGCATTCTACCCAGGGTGACAGCTTGAGACTCTGACTCAAAAAAAAAAAAAAAAAAAAAAGAAATGATTTGCCTCCTGGCTACAGGTATAAAGAAAAATTACATAGCAGGATGGTGGGGATTGTGGATACTTCACACTAGGTGTTCAGTGAAGATGCCTCTGGAGCAGGTGGGCTCCCAACACAGGGAAAAGTAAGGGAACCCCTCACAAAAAACAATGTCAGGGCTCGGCGCCTGTGACTCAATCGGCTAAGGCGCCAGCCACGTACACCTGAGGTGGCGGGTTCGAATCCCCAGCCCGGACCCGCCAAACAACAATGATGGCTGCAACCAAAAAAATGGCCAGGCATTGTGGCGCGTGCCTGTGGTCCCAGCAACTTGGGAGGCAGAGGCAGGAGACTCGCTTGAGCCCAGGAGTTGGAGGTTGCTATGAGCTGTGATGCCATGGCACTCTACCCAGAGGGATAGCTTGAGGCTCCGTCTTGGGGGGGAAAAAAAAAAACAATGTCAGCTTTAAATGCACTCCAATTATTGATTTACTGCCCTACATAAGAACTGCCAGGCTCAGATACAAAATTTAACCTCTGTCCTTTAAACTGAATTCATTCAGCCAGGGGCCAAAACATTTTTTTCTCTAAAAGGCCAGATATTAAAACTTTGGGGGCTATGACAATGCTGGGGTGCTTTAGGCCTCGGGAGCAGCCTCAGGAAACAGAATCTCTCTCTCTGACCTTCTCTCACCCTCCTTCCACCTGCCCAGGGCAGAACCTATCTAGTTTTTCCCCACCTGTCTGACTGTGGATCATAAGACCTTCATTGCAGAAGGGACCCTACCCCACATCTGGGAGGAAGGATGTTGCACAGATCAGCCAAGAACAGGCTGGACAGGCCTTGCTAGGTTTCCCCACGAAGTCTGACTAGTATGTATGACTGTGCCCTTTTGTCCAGTTACATTTCTGTGTGGCGGTCAATCACGCCTCGGCAGCAAAGTCTCCGTAAAAGGCCCAAGAGGAAGGGTTCAGGGAGCTTCCGGATAGCTGAGCACGTGGAGACTTGCACAAGCTGAACAAGAGCCTATCCAAGCGCCAGAGGGTGGCACAGCCTTTTCCGGACCTTGCCCTATCTATCACTCCATCTGGCTGTTCACTTGTGCCCTTTAAAATACCATTTGTAATCAAGCAGTAAAAGTGTTTTCCTGAGTTCTGGGAGTAGCTCTAGCACACCGCACCCATGGAGGAGGTCATGCGAACCCCAACTAGAAGCTGGTCAGTCAGAAGTTCCACTGGCCCAGACTTGCACCTGGTATTAAGGAGAGGGCATCTTGGGGTCTGAGCCCTCAACTTGTGGGATCTGAAGTTATCCCCAGACAGTGTCAGAATTGAATTGGAGGACACCCCGCTGGTGTCTGCTATTTGTGTGTGGAAAAGTCCCCACCCCTTGGGTCACAGAAGTCTTCTGTGTTTGATTGCTGTGGTATGAGAGTAGAGGAGAGACAATTCTTGTTTTTGACACTCTCACAGAGGCCACACATGCTCTCTGTCACTACCCAACTGCTCAATTCCCCATTGCAGCTGGAAGCAGCCATTGACAATATGTTAAAAAAAAGAAAAACAGGTATGGCTGTGTTCCAATAAAACTTTATTTACGGCTCGGCGCCTGTGGCTCAATCGGCTAAGGCGCCAGCCACGTACACCTAAGGTGGCAGGTTCGAATCCCCAGCCCGGACCCGCCAAACAACAATGATGGCTGCAACCAAAAAAAAAATGGCCAGGCATTGTGGTGGGTGCCTGTGGTCCCAGCTACTTGGGAGGCGGAGGCAGGAGACTCGCTTGAGCCCAGGAGTTGGAGGTTGCTATGAGCTGTGATGCCATGGCACTCTACCCAGGGGGATAGCTTGAGGGTCCATCTCAAAAAAAAAAAGAGAGAGAGAGAAAAGGAATTAGCTTTAACATGGGCAAGCGCACAGTCACAGATGGCAGGACTTTTAGAGAATCAGGAATTGCTCCTAGGAAAGAGAGCTGCTGTTTTCTGAAGGGAACAGCTCCGCCAGCCATTGTCACACAAAATGCAGGGCTTTAGATCATCCAGGCAGGCACGAGAAACAACACAAAATGTGTAATCTTGCCAAGGGATAGGTCCACTGTAGACCCCCAGGACGACTTTTGCTGTGAAATTCAAGTTCCAGGGAGAAAGAGTGGAGCCAGATGAAGCCCGAAAGAACCAACAGACCGAGCTGATAAGAGTTATCACTGTACAAACACTGAGCTCAAGGCCCTTCACTGTGAGAGGGATGTGGGTCAAAGTGCATAAAACCAAAGAGTTTAGAGCTTAGAGATGTGTTCACTGAATTCCGGAATGTGGGCAGTAGTTTTGTTCTCAGAGTCACAGGAACTCAGTTTATTGGACTTCACTAAATCTACAGTACCCAGTGGCCAGCAGGGGCTGTTACATGTGACAAGCAGGGTTGGACTGAGTTTAGCTGCATCCCATGGAGACCCCAAGCCACAAGCCTCCCACAGTAGCTACATCTACAGCACCAGCACCTAAATCATGTCGGAGCCCTCACTGAACTGTGGAGTAACTGGAAATTTTCTGAGCTGTGGCTGTGGTGAACTGAGCTTTCACTGCTGCCCAGGTTCAAAGATAGGCAGGAAGAAATCATTTGATTGGCAAGTGAAAACACTGGGAAATAGAAAGGGTCATTTACAAAAAGGCTAACAGGACAGAAAGACACCAAGTACTTACAAAGGAAAACCTCTGTGGCTTGGTGCCTGTAGCTCAAGCAGCTAAGGGGCCAGCCACATACACCAGAGCTGGCAGGTTCGAATCCAGCCCGGGCCTGCCAAAAACAATGACGGCTGCAACCAAAAAATAGCCGGGCATTGTGGCAGGCACCTGTAGTCCCAGCTACTTGGGAGGCTACAGCAAGAGAATTGCTTAAGCCCAAGAGTTGTAGGTTACTGTGGTCTGTGACGCTACAGCACTCTACCCAGGGTGACAGCTTGAGGCTCTGTCTCAAAAAAAAAAAAAAAGGAAAACCTCTAAACAAAAAAGGGGGTAGTTTTTACTGTGTTGAAATAAAAGGCATGCTGGGAAGAGCATGAGGCAGGAATTGGGATGTGGAAGCTTCCAATTTGGGGTTTGCCATGAATCGAAAGAGCTGCAGGACTTTGGACAAGTCATTTTAT